>PYDT01000211.1:77500-101806 GCA_004837865.1 Musa balbisiana
CAACATTTATATGTTTCGATGCAACAACAAGATGTTATTTGTAACAAGTAGTTTTATTGGTTGGTTAATTGGTTACATTTTCTTCATGAAATGGGTTGGATTGGTATTATTCTGGATACGGCAAAATCATTCTATTCGATCTAAATCTAATAGGTACCTTGCTAAATCTAATAGGTACCTTGTGTCAGAATTGAGAAATTCTATGGCTCGAATTTTTAGTATTCTCTTATTTATCACCTGTGTCTACTATTTAGGCAGAATGCCGTCGCCTATTGTCACTAAGAAACTGAAAGAAACCTCAGAAAAGTCAGAAAAGTCAGAAAAGTCAGAAAGGAAGAAGGGGAGAAAGTGAGGAAGAAAGCGATGTAGAAAGTGAGGAAGAAAGCGATGTAGAAAGTGAGGAAGAAAGCGATGTAGAAACAACTTCCGAAAGGAAGGAGACTAAACAGGAACAAGAGGGATCCACCGAAAAAGACCCTTCCCTTTATTCGGAAGAAAAGGAGGATCCGGACAAAATAGATGAAACGGAAGAGATCCGAGTGAATGGAAAGGAAAAAACAAAGCATGAATTCCACTTTCACTTTAAAGACACATGCGATAAAGATAGCCCAGTTTACGAAGATTCTTATCTTGATACCTATCAAGATAATTGGGAATTGGGAAGACTTGAAGAAGAGAAAAATGAAAAGACTTTTTTCTGCTTTGACTTTGAAAAACCTATTGTAACTTTTCTTTTCGATTATAAGCGGTGGAATCGTCCATTGCGATATATAAAAAATAATCGATTTGAAAATAGTGTACAAAATGAAATGTCACAATATTTTTTTTATACGTGTTCAAGTGATGGAAAACAAATAATATCTTTTACATATCCGCCTAGTTTATCAACTTTTTCGGAAATGATAGAACGCAAAATGTCTTTGTACATGACAGAAAAATTTTCCCATGAAGACCTATATGATTATTGGGTTTCTACCAATGAGCAAAAAAAATACAACTTGAGCAATGAATTGATAAGTCGAATAAAAACTCTAGAAGAAGAAGAAGAAGAAGAAGAAGAAGAAGAAAGGATATCTCTTGCTCTAGATATACTTGAAAAAAGGACCAGATTATGCAACGATGAGAATGAGCAAGAATACTTGCCAAAAGCGTATGATCCTTTTTTGAACGGACCGTATCGTGGAACAATAAAAAAATTCTATTCACATACAATCATGAATGATTTAATTACTTCCACAAATGATTTAATTATACTTCTACAAATGATTTAATTACTTCTACAGAAGAAGAAGATGTAGATTCCATAGAAACGTTTTGGATAAATAAGATTCATGGGCTCTTTCCTATTTCTAAAAATTCTCGAGAATTTGAACATGAAAAGAATCCGCTTGATGAGAAATCATCATTTAATTATATTGTTAATTTCTTAACGTCAATCGATGAATCTTCTTTATTTTTATTGGAAGAAGAAAGAAGAATTAATTCAGAAAGTAAAGCAAAATCCTTGAGATTTGTATTCGACATAATTACAACCAATCCAAATGATCAAACAACAACTGAAAAAAAATCCATTGGAATAGAAGAAATCAGTAAAAAGGTTCCTCGACGGTCATACAAATTGACCGATGAATTAGAAGGACTGGATCAAGAAAATGGAGAAGAACAGAAGGAAGATTATGAAATTAGTTCAAGAAAAGCGAAACGGGTGGTGATCTATACTGATAACAATCCGGATCCGGATACCGATACTGATAATATTGATCAAGCAGAAGCAGAAGAGGTGGCTTTGATACGTTATTCGCAACAACCAGATTTTAATCGGGGTATAATCCAAGGATCCATGCGTGCTCAAAGACGTAAAACAGTTATTTGGGAAATATTTCAAACAAATGTTCATTCCCCGCTTTTTTTGGATCGAATAGACAAAGTCTTTTTTTTTTCTTTTTTTGATAGATTCTTTTTTTTTTCTTTTTTTGATAGATATAGATATCGAATAATTAATCTTATTTTTAGGAATTCCGTGGGGGGAAACCCAGAATCCGAAACTTCCGACTTTGAGGAGGAAGAGGAAGAGACAAACACTGGGAAAAAAAAAGACGAGGAGAAAAAAAAAAAGAGGAAGATGAACGGATAACAATATCAGAAATTTGGGATAGCATTATATTTGCTCAAGCAATAAGAGGTTTGATGCTGATAACCCAATCTTTTTTTAGAAAAAACATTGTATTGCCTTCATTGATAATAGCTAAAAATATTGGACGTATGTTATTATTCCAATTCCCCGAGTGGTATGAGGATTTGAAGGAATGGAATAGAGAAATACATGTTAAATGCACCTATAATGGTGTTCCATTATCAGAAACAGAATTTCCCAAAGATTGGTTAACAGATGGTATTCAGATAAAGATTTTATTTCCTTTTCGTTTAAAACCTTGGCGAAGATCTAAAATACGATCTCATCATGGAGATCCAATGAAAAAAAAAGGAAAAAAAGAAAATTTTAGTTTTTTAACAGTTTGGGGAATGGAAACGGAACTCCCTTTTGGTTCTCCCCGAAACCAACCTTCTTTTTTTGAACCCATATATAAGGAACTCAAAAAAATAATTAGAAAAGTAAAAAAGAACTCTCTAAAAGTTTCAAAAGAAAAAACAAGATGGGTCATCAAAATAGTTCTAGTTCTAAAACGAGTTCTGTTCTAAAACGAGTTCTAAAACGAATAGTTCTAGTTCTAAAACGAATAGTTCTAGTTCTAAAACGAACAGTTCTAGTTCTGAATAATGAAGAAACTTGAAAAAGTGAACCAAATTTCTTTATTTGAATTGAGGAAGGGAAAAGTACATGAACCAAATGAAAATGCAAAAGATTCAAAAAAAAATAATCAGATTATTCACGAATCGACCATTCAAATTCGATCTATGAATTGGACAAATTATTTACTCATAGAAAAAAAAATGAAAGATCTTGCTGATAAGACAATCACAATAAGGAATCAAATAGAAGGAATCACAAAAGACAAGAAGAAAATAGTTCCAGCCTATCATGATAAAAGACCGGAATAAACCTATATTTACAAAAAATATTTGGCAGATACTTCAAAGAAAAAATACCCGATTAATACGCAAATCACATTATTTTATGAAATCTTTCATTGAAAAAATATACATAGATATCTTGCAATGTATGGTTACCATTTCTAAGGTTAATGCACAACCTTTTAAAAAAACAATTATCAATGAATCCATTTACAACGATGAAAGAAATCAAGAAGGAATTGATGAAACAGATCAAGATACAATGAACTTTATTTCGACTATAAAAAGTCCTTTTCTAATCCTAATATTAGAAATGATTTAAACACTTATCACGACTTATCTTCCTTGTCCCAAGCATATGTATTTTACAAATTGTCACAAACCCAATTATTTAACAACCATCACCTGAGATCTGTACTTCAATCAATATCACGATCACGGGACCTATCCTTTTATTAAAGACAAGATAAAGTATTATTGTATGACACGAGGAATATTTGATTCCAAATCAAGGCATAAGAAAATTAATAAGTCTGGAATGAATAAATGGAAAAACTGGTTAAAGGGTCATTATCAATATAATTTTTCTCGGAGCAAATGGTCTCGATTAGTACCGAAAAAATGGCGAAATAGAGTCAATCAACGTTGTACTATTCAAAATAAAGAATCAATGAAATTGTATTCATATAAAAAAGAAAAAGACCGATTAATTCATTACATGAATGAAAATTTTTATGCAGTGGATTTATCGACGAGTCGAAAAGAAAAATTAAAAAAACACTACAGATATGATCTTTTATCACATGAATATATAAATTATGGGGATAGTAAGGACTCATACACACTGAAACCCGAATCGTTTTATGTATTGCTAAATATGACTATTGATGGTTACCTAAAAAAGGATATTTTATTGATACCCATAAAAATCTGGATAGAAAATATTTGGATTATAGAATTCTTCATTTTTGCCTTAGAAACAATAGTGATATTGAGAACAATAGTGATATTGAGAACAATAGTGATATTGAGAACAATAGTGATATTGAGAACAATAGTGATATTGAGAACAATAGTGATATTGAGAACAATAGTGATATTGAGAACAATAGTGATATTGAGAACAATAGTGATATTGAGAACAATAGTGATATTGAGAACAATAGTGATATTGAGAACAATAGTGATATTGAGAACAATAGTGATATTGAGAACAATAGTGATATTGAGAACAATAGTGATATTGAGAACAATAGTGATATTGAGAACAATAGTGATATTGAGAACAATAGTGATATTGAGAACAATAGTGATATTGAGAACAATAGTGATATTGAGAACAATAGTGATATTGAGAACAATAGTGATATTGAGAACAATAGTGATATTGAGAACAATAGTGATATTGAGAACAATAGTGATATTGAGAACAATAGTGATATTGAGAACAATAGTGATATTGAGAACAATAGTGATATTGAGAACAATAGTGATATTGAGAACAATAGTGATATTGAGAACAATAGTGATATTGAGAACAATAGTGATATTGAGAACAATAGTGATATTGAGAACAATAGTGATATTGAGAACAATAGTGATATTGAGAACAATAGTGATATTGAGAACAATAGTGATATTGAGAACAATAGTGATATTGAGAACAATAGTGATATTGAGAACAATAGTGATATTGAGAACAATAGTGATATTGAGAACAATAGTGATATTGAGAACAATAGTGATATTGAGAACAATAGTGATATTGAGAACAATAGTGATATTGAGAACAATAGTGATATTGAGAACAATAGTGATATTGAGAACAATAGTGATATTGAGAACAATAGTGATATTGAGAACAATAGTGATATTGAGAACAATAGTGATATTGAGAACAATAGTGATATTGAGAACAATAGTGATATTGAGAACAATAGTGATATTGAGAACAATAGTGATATTGAGAACAATAGTGATATTGAGAACAATAGTGATATTGAGAACAATAGTGATATTGAGAACAATAGTGATATTGAGAACAATAGTGATATTGAGAACAATAGTGATATTGAGAACAATAGTGATATTGAGAACAATAGTGATATTGAGAACAATAGTGATATTGAGAACAATAGTGATATTGAGAACAATAGTGATATTGAGAACAATAGTGATATTGAGAACAATAGTGATATTGAGAACAATAGTGATATTGAGAACAATAGTGATATTGAGAACAATAGTGATATTGAGAACAATAGTGATATTGAGAACAATAGTGATATTGAGAACAATAGTGATATTGAGAACAATAGTGATATTGAGAACAATAGTGATATTGAGAACAATAGTGATATTGAGAACAATAGTGATATTGAGAACAATAGTGATATTGAGAACAAAAATGAAAATGATATTAGTCAAAATCAAAATGAAAAAAATATTAGTCAAAATCAAAATCAAAAAATATTAGTCAAAATCAAAATCAAAAACTATTAGTCAAAATCAAAATCAAAAAATATTAGTCAAAATCAAAAAAATATTAGTCAAAATCAAATCAAAAAATATTAGTCAAAATCAAAAAATATTAGTCAAATCAAAATCAAAAAAATATTAGTCAAAATCAAAAAATATTAGTCAAAATCAAAATCAAAAAAATATAGTCAAAATCAAAAAAATATTAGTCAAAATCAAAATGAAAAAAATATTAGTCAAAATCAAAATGAAAAAATATTAGTCAAAATCAAACATCAAAGATCCGTTAAAATAGAATTTTCAAAATTCCACACCAAGGTCAATCAAATCTTGTATCAGACTCCACAAAACAAAACCAACAGGAATATCCTGAAGAGGATTGCACGAGATCAAACATTAAACAAGGTATCAAAAAAAAAAAATCCAAGAAAAATAAGGAAGGAGAACTAGATTTGTTCCTGAAAAATTTTTTATTTTTCAATTAAGATGGGATGACCCCTGAATCAAAAATTTTTAATAATGTTAGGCTCTATGTCTCCTACTTAGATTGATAAATCCAAGGGAAATTACTATATCCTGATCAAAGAGGAGAGATACATCTGGATGTAATGCTGATTCAGAAAGATAAAGCTCTTACAGAATTAATAAAAAGGGGAATATTAATTATCGAACCAATTCGTCTATCTTTAAGAAGGGAGGAAAATTCATTTATATATCAAACCATAAGTATTTCATTGGTCGAAAGAGTAAACACCAAATTAATAGAAATACATAAAGAAAAGATATGTTGATAAGAAGAATTTTAAAAAATCCACTGGACGACATGGCAATATATTTGTGAATGGGGATCAAGATCATTATAATTTCTTTGTTCCTGAAAATATTCTATCTCCTAGACGTCGTAGAGAATTGAGAATTCTAATTTGTTTCAACTCTCATAATCGGGATATTGTGAATAGAAATCCAGTATTTTGCAACGAAAACAACATAAGAAACTCTGAACAATTTTTGAATGAGGACAAACGTCTTAATACGGATTTAAATAAATTAATTAAATGCAAATTGTTTCTTTGGCCCAATTACCGATTAGAAGATTTAGCTTGTATGAATCGCTATTGGTTTGATACCAATAATGGTAGTCGTTTCAGTATGTCAAGGATACGTATGTATCCACGATTCAGAATTATTTAATAGTATATTTCCTATATATCACATGCCGTTTTCAGTAAATAAAAACCGAAAGATGTACGCATATGGTGTGTTACGTTCTGGTACATGATACGTATTTACTTGTGTATCAATTCAATTGAATCTAGAAAGAAATCTACAGAATCTTTTTAGGTGCAAAGAAATCATTCTCTTTCGTAAATGCAGAAATATATTATCCTTTTCTAAATATATTATCCTTTTCTTTTCTATCTAAATCAAATGGAAAATTTGATTTAGATAGAAACGGATAAATCTAAATTTTTGCGTGTACTAGATTCAAAAAAATTGACATAATATAATAATTATTATTTTATTTTTCCTGATCGGTAAAATCCATGGCATGGAAAAGAAAGAAAAGAAAAAGATAAAAAAGTTTTATGGTCAAAATTCATTCATTTCACTTCTTCCACAAGAAGAAAAGAAGAAAACAGGGGTTCTGTTGAATTTCAAGTATTAAGTTTCACCAATAAGATACGAAGACTTACTTCACATTTGGAATTGCACAAAAGAGATTTTTTATCACAAAGAGGTCTACAAAAAATTCTGAGAAAACGTCAACGTCTGCTGGCTTATTTGTCAAAGAAAAAAAAAAAAAAAAAAAAAAAAAAAAAAAAAAAAAAAAAAAAAAAAAAAAAAAAAAAAAAAAAAAAAAAAAAAAAAAAAAAAAAAAAAAAAAAAAAAAAAAAAAAAAAAAAAAAAAAAAAAAAAAAAAAAAAAAAAAAAAAAAAAAAAAAAAAAAAAAAAAAAAAAAAAAAAAAAAAAAAAAAAAAAAAAAAAAAAAAAAAAAAAAAAAAAAAAAAAAAAAAAAAAAAAAAAAAAAAAAAAAAAAAAAAAAAAAAAAAAAAAAAAAAAAAAAAAAAAAAAAAAAAAAAAAAAAAAAAAAAAAAAAAAAAAAAAAAAAAAAAAAAAAAAAAAAAAAAAAAAAAAAAAAAAAAAAAAAAAAAAAAAAAAAAAAAAAAAAAAAAAAAAAAAAAAAAAAAAAAAAAAAAAAAAAAAAAAAAAAAAAAAAAAAAAAAAAAAAAAAAAAAAAAAAAAAAAAAAAAAAAAAAAAAAAAAAAAAAAAAAAAAAAAAAAAAAAAAAAGAAATAATGAATTAAGGAAGAAAAGATATGACTGTACCGGCTACAAAAAAGATTTCATGATAGTTAATATGGGTCCTCACCACCCATCAATGCATGGTGTTCTTCGATGATCGTTACTCTCGATGGTGAAGATGTTATTGACTGTGAACCCCTATTTGGGCTATTTACACAGAGGGATGGAAAAAATAGCGGAAAACCGAACAATTATACAATATCTGCCTTATGTAACACGTTGGGATTATTTAGCTACTATGTTCACAGAGGCAATAACGGTAAATGCACCAGAACAACTGGAAAAATGTTCAAGTACCTAAAAGGGCTAGCTATATCAGAGTAATTATGCTGGAGCTGAGCCGTATAGTTCTCCATTGTTATGGCTTGGGCCTTTATGGCGGCTATCGGCGCGCAGACTCCCTTTTTCTATATTTGCAGAGAGAGAGAATTGATATATGATTTATTCGAAGCCGCCACAGGTATGCGAATGATGCATAATTATTTTATTTCCGCATCGGAGGAGTAGCTGCCGATCTACCTTATGGCTGGATAGATAAATGTTTGGATTTTTTGCGATTATTTTTTAACAGGAATTGTTGAATATCAAAAACTCATTACGCGAAATCCCATTTTTTGGAGCGAGTCGAAGGAGTGGGCATTATTGGTGTAGAGGAAGCAATAAATTGGGGTTTATCAGGACGATGTTACGAGCTTCTGGAAACACAATGGGATCTTCGTAAAATTGATAATTATGAGTGTTACAATGAATTCGATTGGGAAGTCCAATGGCAAAAAGAAGGAGATTCGTTAGCTCGTTATTTAGTACGAATCGGTGAAATGAGGGAATCTATAAAAATAATTCAACAGGCTCTAGAAGGAATTCCTGGAGGACCCTATGAGAATTTAGAAGTCCGACGCTTTGATAGAGCAAAAAATTCCGAATGGAATGATTTTGAATATAGATTTATTAGTAAAAAACCTTCACCAATTTTGAATTGTCGAAACAAGAACTTTACGTGAGAGTAGAAGCCCCAAAAGGGGAATTAGGAATTTATTTGATAGGAGATAATAGTGTTTTCCCTTGGAGATGGAAAATTCGTCCACCCGGCTTCATAAATTTGCAAATTCTTCCTCAGCTAGTTAAAAGAATGAAATGGCTGATATCATGACGATACTAGGTAGTATAGATATCATTATGGGAGAGGTTGATCGTTGAAATGATAATTGATACGACAGAAGTACAAACTATCAATTCTTTTTCTATATCGGAATCCTTAAAAGAAGTATATGGACTCATATGGATCTTTGTACCCATTTTGACCCTTATATTGGGAATTACAATAGGGGTACTAGTAATTGTGTGGTTAGAAGAGAAATATCTGCAGCGATACAACAACGTATTGGGCCTGAATATGCCGGCCCCTTGGGAATTCTTCAAGCTCTAGCAGATGGAACTAAACTACTTTTTAAAGAAGACCTTCTCCCATCTAGAGGAGATGTTCGTTTGTTTAGTATTGGACCGTCTATAGTGGTCATATCAATTCTACTAAGTTATTAGTAATTCCTTTTGGGTATCGCCTCATTTTAGCCGATCTCAGTATAGGTGTTTTTTTTATGGGTCGCCATTTCAAGTATTGCTCCTATTGGGCTTCTTATGTCAGGATACGGATCGAATAATAAATATTCCTTTTCAGGTGGTCTACGAGCTGCTGCTCAATCTATTAGTTATGAAATACCATTAACTCTATGTGTGTTATCACTATCTCTAGTGTGATTCGTTGAACATGAACTTTATACTTCTTTCCTAGAAGTAAAGGAAAGAAGTGAATGTAATGTATTGAATAGGTATTTTATTTTTTATTCATCATTCGGGTCAATGAGTTAAACCAGATAGTTATATGAGTGAAACAAAACAACTTAGAAGTTTGCAGTAAGAAGATAAAATCTCATTTCATATGTACAAGAATAAAGTTGAAGTAAACATAAGCAGTGTAAACTGTTTACCCCAAGATTAAGATTCTTTCATTAGTCATCATATCTTGAAGCGGGTGTAAAAGATCAACTGTATGGAGTTTTCATTACTGTCTTGTATTTATTACCATGCCGTAGATCAATCAAAAATCAGTGGACGGTTAGGAACACCAAAGTGCACAAAGGATTAGTAATAGAGATAATGTAAGGTATAAAAAAAAGAGATATTTCTACATAAAAAAAAAAAAAATTATAAAAAAAATAAAAAATGAATAACGATATTGCTGCATAAAATAAATAAAAGAATAGATAAGAAGAGATTCGTCCACCTCCCATAGATTTGATTCCTTCCCCTATAAAAAACTTGCAATGCAACCCCATTTGTAATTCCATCCATTATATATCTATCAAAAAACTGAGTTAGTTCGGTTAATCCCCTTATACCCATGGTAAAAACCCTAGTATAAAAAATGTCTATGTAACCACGATTATATGACCAATTGTATATCCCATTTTGATTGGTCCAAGATAATTCTTTTAGGACCACCTTTTACAAATGAATTGCTAAAGTTCAAATTCCGTAAAATGAATAAGCAGACCCATATAAGATATATGCTATGAATAGTCCGAATAGCTATACTTACTGAAAAAATTGCATTTGTAAAAATTCATACCAGTCCACAGAATTACTCGAATTTGGATGGAAAAGGTTTGTGAGTGGAGTTAACCATTTGGATAATATATCCAAATCTATTACTCCTTGATCAAAATGAATTTCCTATTGATCCAACAAACAAGTAAATAATACCAATATAAGCAGAGGAAATAGCATAGTATTGTCCACTTCGCGAGGGTACATGTAAGTGTACTTTTTTTTCGAAAGAAGTATTAAAGGTATCGTATGCATTTTTTAGATTATTATCAAATTCTACATATCCTTTGAAAAAAGAAGACCTTATTATTCATTGTTGATAAAGGTAAATTTCTATTGACTGCTTGGGGTACTCCTTTCCCCATAGAGATATTGAATAGGACGAACTATTTTTTGTGCTACTGTAATCTTGAAAATGAACGCGCAAATGTCCATCAAAGGTAAGTAAATACACCCGAAACATATAAAATGCAGTCAATCCTGCTGTGAAAGGCAAGCTATTATTGCGAAAATTGTGATACAACCACTTATATTGAAGATTTATCTTTGGACCAAAAACAAGCAAGAGGTGGAATACCGCAAATAGAAAGTGTACCTAATAAAAAAAGATGTTCTGTAATGGAACATATCTTCTTAAAAACACCTAAGAGCCATAAAAAAGTCTTGGGGATCTTTTTTCTGGCGAATATCCGAGCAATAGGTTCATTGAATGAATAATAGATCCGGATCCCAAAAACATATAAAGCTTTAAATAGGCATGAGTGATCAAATGGAATAAAGCAGCTGCATAAGAAACTCTATACCTAGAGCTAACATAATATAACCCAATTGAGACATTGTGAATAGGCTAAACTTCTTTTTATATCTCTTTGAGCAAGAGCCAAAGTAGCTCCTAGTAGTATGTTATTTCACCTTTAAGGATATGAAATTCATTGACGTAAGGTATAGCTATGAAAATAGGAGAATCGAGCTACAAGAAAAATTCCCTGCTGCTACCATAGTAGCAGGTGGATAAGAGCCAGATGGGCGGGGTCCTTCCATGGCATCGGGTAACCATACGTGAAGGGGGAATTGTGCGGATTTAGCAACGCACCAATGAATAATAAAGAGGCACACAAAGTAGCAAATAAAGAACTGACCCCATTATTATGGCTCAAGGTATTATTATTTCGCACCCAATCCCAAATTCTAAACACCTGTTATCCAAAAACACCTAAAATTCCTATAATAAACAAAATCCCTCACACGATTAGTTACAAAAGCTTTTTGACAAGCACTTGCTCATCGGTCTTGTGAACCAAAATACTATTAATAATCGTAAACATCCCACCATTCCCAAAAGATAATTGTATCAAATTGGCTTGTAACTAATCCCAACAGGGAAAAGCATTGAAACACTCATATAAGCAAAAAAAATCTCAATATCCTTGATCGTGAGACATAAATTGTCACTATCGAATAAGAACCCCATTCAACAGTAGAATTAGCTATTGAACCATAATAGACTAAGTGGGTCGAGCAAATAGTCCCAACTCTAAGGAAAAATCCTTATTGATGGTCCAAGACCTAATTTGAGCATGGAACTTTCCAGATTGTTGATAGATAAATTGTCTGAAAACCCATACTATAACTTCCCAGTAAAACACTATAAAGCCCCTTCCCGCAATATTTTTTGTTGCTGTCCGATCATAGAAGTCAATCCTAATTGACACAGTAACTGGAAGTGGAAGAAACAGGTATTACCCTGCATATTGATATTATTTCCTAAGAAACAAAATGCAATCTTTAATCATTCTACATTCTAGTCCTAGTCTTAGTAGAAATATTCTATGCTGGTAAATTATAGCCATATTATCTAGTATAATAAGAAAAATCGTTAATATAAAAAGATTATACTCAAAGAGTACTTGATTCTAATATAGATACAGATCCATATTAATTAATAAAAGGACCTAGTTATCCTATTTGTTCATTTTTTTATAGTAATCCCCTAACTCCCTCTGTAACTCCTTCTGAAACTGCTTGATTGGATTCCATACAATAAGGAAAACTTATGTTTTGATTGGATTCCATACAATAAGGAAAACTTATGTTTTGATTGGATCCAATACAATAGGAAATTAGTTTCATCCGGATCATTACCTTACTTCGTATCGCACCTGAAATAAAGATGACTGAGGTATCTTATTGGATCCAATGCATATCTTGTTTAACAATTAACGACTAGTTTGAAGTGTATTTGAATGCAAACTAGCACTCTGCGCTTAATCAATTATAGAAAAAACTCTTTTTCCAAAAAAATTTCCTTCCGTTCCTTCTACTTGTGATTTTTTAATCCCTATTTGTTGTCTATGTGATATGTGTGCTACTATGCGTATTAATACATATATTATATGTTTGTTTTGTTTTTAATATATCTGTTTTCTAATATGGTTTTAATAAAATTATGGATGTGTTTATAGTGTTAAATATATTTGAAAATGCTTTTAAAAACCTATTCTACCAGGCAATAAGTAGAGATAGAATGCTAAAGAACAATCCTTTGAACAAAACAATACATGTCTTTCACATACAACGATCAAAACTGGTTAACCCTTTTTGAATGGCAGTCCCCAAAAAGCGTACTTCTATGTCAAAAAAACGGTATTCGTAAACATTTTGGGAAAAAAAGGATTTTTAGCTCAGTAACGGCTTTTTACCTTAGCTACCTCGTTTGTTTTCCACTCGAACGTTCAAAAGGTTTTTTGTGCAACAAACAAATAATAAATCCTTGGATAATCGAATTGACATACTCGAAGACTTCGAATTTTTAAAGATGACGATTCACATTAATTAAGGTATTGAACTCTTCAATATCAAATAGTTAGACTACTGTTTTATTTGTAGAATGTGTATGTAAATAAAGTTAGGTATATCGAATTCTGAATATTTTTTTCTATCTACGTTTCCCATAAGAGAGAAAAAGAACAATATGTTTCTATTGGTGAAAGTAGAGTTAGATTAATACGATAGAAATGAAAATTCTTTTGTTTCTTATATGCCTAACAAAAAACAAATTATGTTTTTTGGTAACTCTTACCATTATATATATATGAAGAGTTTTATACTCTAATGGTACTAAGGAATGCTACTAAGTTCGAATCGTTAGAAAATGTCAAATTCTTTTGAGTTAGTGATGAATTGTTATAACTTCTGAAATTTAATGCCTGGTTCTTTAAATTTTCTTCATTGAAAAAAAATCTTTTTCATTTTGTTTTTAATCTCTGACATAAAACGGATAAATAAAACGAATCAAAAAATCGAAACGGAACAATTCTTCTTCTATACCTCAAACCTCGACCTCCACAAAACTGTGAGTTCTAACGTTTTGGAAGAACTTAGTTTCTAGTACGCGAAAGTTTATTATTAAAACTAAACTTACAATGATCCCACTAAAGATTAATTTTTTGGGGGGGAATCTAGATTCAAATAGATTGAATAGATATTAAAATAGGATTTAAATGATCTTTTATTTATCGATTCTCATGTTTACAAACTTAAACAAAAAAAACCTATTGATCCTTGATTCTCGCGAATTCACGTGATTGCTATTTCTATTGTTCAAGGAAGCCGCCATGGTGAAATTGTAACACGCTGCTCTTAGGAGCGTGCTAGAGCATCTCGGTTCGAGTCCGAGGCGGCATCCTATAATCCTAGAAAATACATCCTCTACAAAAGAGACACACCGATCCTATAATGGATTCATTCTCGATTGCAATTCTCTAAGGGACCCCCCCTTTTAATGATATTTACAAACGTAGACCATATATTAACTCATATCTCTTTCGATACTTTCAATTGTTATTACGATTCATTTCATGGATCTTATTAGTCCGCGAACTCTTAGTATTGCGTGATTCGAAAAAGGGAATGATAGCCAATTTTTTTCTCTCTCTATAACAGAGTTTATTTCTCGGTGGGTTTTCTTCAGTACATTTTCCATTAAGTAATTTATACGATCATTAATCTTCCTTTTTCGTGTATTGTTTCTCCAGTATTCTATGATTTCCAGATGTTACCATAAAACTGATTTCAGGACGAATAACCGCAACCAAGTACCAGTTTACCAAGGCTTTGCCACGTCCGGTTTTTTTAACGAATGCATCAATCCGCAATATTCTACCCTGCTCTACAATTCTGGTTCAGATCACGTAAGTCATGATTTAGTAGCTATGCAGCTCTTTTATATGCGATCACATATTCACATCGCTCTTCTAGCAGTACATTTCGGGAAAAAACATCTATATTTTTTGTAAAAGGTAATACTTTTCTATTTAAGCCCTTTTTCTTTGGTGAGTTTCAATTTGAATGAAAACAGCAGTGTTTTTAAAAACACTTCTTTTCTTTCATTTCGAAATTATTTATAAATATCCATTGCTCAACGTTTGTATTATTGAGTTATCGGTGGCCATGAGTTTTAAGAGTTACTTTTTAACCATATGCATTCTTTTGAGCAGTATGGCTAATGAGGCTGGGGATCTTATTGGAATTGGGACCCCAAAAGCACTTGGGCTTTTATTCTTGGACAACAATTCGCGATTTAGTTACATACTCGAACTAGAATACATATTAGAAGTAGAACAAATCAAGTTTGAAAAGTACGATTCGGCACTTGTGGCTCTATGATTCTTATAATTTGGAATGTTATTTTGGAAGCAATCTATTAGGAATAGGTCTACATAGTTATGGTTCATTCACATAACATCGACTTGAATAAACTACCAGAAAATATGATAAACTACATAACGATACATAAGAACATCATCCCATATATATATCTAAAGCTTCTTGTTGTGCGCGTTTTTTTGGAGACCGTTTGACTCTTCCTTATTCAAAACGGGTTCTCAAACCTAAACTGCATCTCATTCAATTCCTAATTCACTTTGTTCGTTTGCATTGTACAGGCAACGATTTTAAAAATTTCCTTCAAATCAAGACAAAAATTCGATTTCCGTATTATTAATGAAGACTATCGTATGAAATATTAGATCGGTGCTTGCACCCTGTCCAACTGATAGCGGAGAACGAACTATCCGATAATACCCATACCTATTACGTTATACCAGATAAGATTGACACAAATATTTTCTCGTGGTCCAGAATCCCGCAAAATTAGAGTTTGGAACATGAATAGCTTGTATCCATCGACATCTGACGTAACATAGATAATAAATAAATAGGGTTAATATCATCCAATTGCCATTACAAAAGTAATTAAGCATTTTGGGCATTAAAGTAATTTTGGACTGTAATTATTCCAAAAATACTAATAATTCCGCAACAAAACCACTCATTCCTGGCAATGCAAGAGAAAGCCCTCCGAAAACGACGGTTGAACATGTTAAATAGTTTTGGCATTGGGAGCGATATCCCCCCCAGTTCTTCGAGATAAACAAGAGTATTCTATTCACAACCGTTCCTGCCAGAAAAAAAGCGCAGCACCAATAACTCCATGAGAGAGGGGTTTTAATTTTGTAACTGGCACCGTTGAGTAAGTCCATTCCGGTTATATAACCATTCCTATAATTGTGAACCATGTGAGATACACGAGGAATCGGCTATTCTTTTTTTTAAATCCGTTGACCTAGAGAGGTTGAAGCTTCATAGATTATTTGAATCGTTCCCACCTATTACCAACCAGGGAGAAAATCTAGAATGATCGTGGGGTAATAATTCCAGTTTGATCCGAATATCCATAATGCTCCCATTTGTATAAGATCCAGCTAGACGCATACATGTACGTGTAATGTTCTTCTCCATGGGTATCTGGTAACCACGTATGTAGGGGTATTCGCGATTTGACAGCAGAAGCAAGAAGGAATCCAAAATATCCTATTATTTCCAATGCCACAGGATATGATTGATTAGTTAATTTTAAAATCTAATGTGGGTTCATTAGGGCCCTATAAACCATACCTAGAACTCCTATGAGAAGAACATGGAGCCCCCCGCAAGTGTACAAATAAACTTTGTGGCCGAGTAGGACAGTGTTCTTCCTCCCACATGGATAAGTAAATAAACAGGAACTTATTTAACTCCCACAGCCATGAAAAAAGTAAAAGGTCTCGAGAAAGAAAATAATCCTATCTGACCGCGTAACAATGTGCTAACTGAGAAAATAGAAAAATCGCGAATTTTTCGAGTAACTGGCCAGCCGCTAAGGTAGTGCTAAAGTAGTGATCCATCCGGTAATTACATATGTCCTATGGAAGCCCATCGATTCCCAGTTTCCAGTGAAATCAAATATCTAATCCATTTGTAAATCTTCTCCAATTGGGTTTATGGATCGTCTCATTGGAAATGAATAACGAAAACATAGGTCGTTAGAAGGAGCTCCACGAGCATATCCCTATCGCATACCATCTAAACATCTTTATTTCCTTTATGAGAAGAAAGAAAAGTGGAAGAACGCCGGATATCGGCAAAACAACAAGTAATTGTTAACCAAGGAAATAACTCGTTACAGACAAGATACTTTTTGACCAGAAAAACCCGTGCTCGGAGAGAATAATATATTTTCTCGAGTACGCGGCTTTTGCGGTAAGAGGATCTTGATTCAATTGGATTTGTTTGTACCGTACTCAATACCCTAGACCCTGCTGCGAGTTGTTTCATAGGATAAATACCGGACCTCCAAAAAATCCGTGGCAGGCGGAATTCCCATCTCTTACACCCCACAGTCCCGTTGCTTCGTGCTGAAGCAATTTGCTATAGCTTTCAGCATCCTCCCAAGTATCATTTCCATACATCCTGTGGGGCAGGCTCGTACGAACATTGATACACACTACTGTATCATAATTTTTACGAATGTACCTTGGATCTATAACTTCCAGGTTTGGAACATCAAATTTGCAATCTGGTAGAAAAATTAGTATTATATTTATATACCACAGAACGAAGCCATTGGTTTATTAAAATTTTAAGAATCAATATATTTCTAAATCGTATGAGAAAAGCCAGGACTTTGGGGGGATTTCCGGTTCAAAATCTGAATCATACGAGCCACATGTGTAACTTACAATGGCCGAAAAACAAATTGGCTCCATCATTCAAAGCAATATTTCAATATTCATATTTGAATATGATACATAAAAAATAAAACTAATTATATTCATATTTGAAATATGACTATTAAAAATAAAACGAAATTATAATTTAATTTATTTTCGTAATATGAATTCACCATATTAGTATTTAATAATATTCTTTTTATATTATTTTTATTATAATATTTATAATATTATACAGTATATTATTATTATAATATTTATATATTATACATTATATTTATATTAATTAATAATTAACAATAACGTATATTATTATATAATACATTACAATACAATAATACATGAAAATACATTAAAACATTAAAATTAAATCCATTAAAATTAAAATACTTAACATTTTAATACTCTTAAAATTACATACATTAAACTAATAAACAACAAATAAAAAAAAGAAATAAATTATAATACCATAAAATTAAGAATATAATTAGTTTTCCAGTATGGACTAAACAGTGAAAGAATAGAAAAGAATCGAAAATATTCATTAATTTTATTTTCTTATGCTTTATCTGTCTGTGCGGTGTCTTGATTTAGGATCATTATCACTGATTATTCAATATCTGATCATGTAATTATCACTAATTATTCAACAAATTCGATTGATTGATACGAGTTGATGTGTCTTTTCGATGAATCGACGAAACAATAGCTAGACAATAGCTCTTCATCACTAGCAACAGCTATACTCAAAGATTTGAAAAGTTTCTTTTAATTGGCGACCTATCAAATATATCAGAAAATTTTACAAATATTAATATTCCCGATTTAGTATAAGCTCAAGACACATTATGCCTCTAACTCATGTTTTACTTGTGATCATCCTATAGACCGATAGAAAATAAATAAACACTCAAAAATATCATGCTCGAACATCTTGACTATCCTTATCAAATCTTCGGTTCATTCAATTGAACAATTCAAGCTATTCGATTTTTTATTTATTTAGAACTTCTAATTCTAAACTTTTTAATTCTTTTTAAAATTCTAAAGTATTATATTGGCGACCATAGTAATTGCACCTAATCAAGGAACCTAAAAGACTTATAGAAATTTAGTTTCACGGAAGATAAAAATCTTGCGATAATGATTCCCAATTTTGTTGAACGTCTAGTGTCCTGTTCGTAATCGTGTTGATCTTGTAGTTCATAATGCCGACCATGACGTATCTGGTATAGTAATAATTAGTGAAAAAAGAATACTTGTACAAACCAGTGAAGTGACTCCTCTTCCAATGGTCCAAAAATACGAATCATGAATATCTGAACCTTCAGCCCTTACCATTACCGAATATGATTAAGACTTTACGGCTCCCACAAATAAGTAGCTGTGGCGCAGCTCCAAAAAAAGAGTTTTCGATGGAATGTAGAATAAGATATCCAAACAGAACCAATCCCCACGAAAAAGGCAGAATATAGTATGGTAGTAATACTACCCCAGACCCCCTAGGTCTAAAACTGCCCCCAGAACTGCTACAAGATATCATTTATTGTCAGGTACATCCATTATGTATATCGTAAAAAAAAATATAAGTCAAATATCCCCTACTCATGGTCCAGGAGGAAAAGGAGTGACCCCATTTTTTATGGTAATGATATTTCCTATTTATTGTATATGATATGTTCTAATTGAATTAAACTTATATGGATAATTTTATATTAATTTTAGCTATGCTTAAGTCATTTTTTATATATAGATTATCTATAGATATATTTTATATATAGATATAATTATTAATATATATTAGTTTTAATGATATAATTCTTTTTATTGGGCCAATCCTACTTAACGTTTGTGATCCAAAAAAAAAGACAATAAAAAAAAGTAGTGCAATTGTAATCTATTCGAATTCCCGTGAGAAATATATTATCAGTTTACTCAAATCGTGTTCTCACCAATCTCTAGTTACTAATTCTTATTTGTAGTTTACTGACCACTATTATGTAATAATTATTTGTAGTTACTGACCAACAAAATAAAAAAGTTTTGATCTTTTAGATCAAACAAAATTTAGCAGCGTAATATCGTTCTTGAATCAAGGGTTTATCTGTATCTATTTTGATTTGATCGAATTCATAACTGTTTTTGAATTGTGGTAAGCTCCATACTGACAGGGGAACCGACTCAAAGCACTTTGATTAAATTCAATTCGGACCCGAAAAATTCATCAGTAAAGCTCGATTGCTGCAGCAGGGATAAACAGTTTGGTGGGACTACGCGACACAGTTTACCACAAATATTCAACCCCCGATCATACTATATAAAGAATGGTTTTCTTTTTCATATCTCTTTCCAAGCTCCAATCAACAACGGTATCTATTGGGCATAACAACACCTACTTCGCAGCATACTTTAATCAAATTCAAATTGAATTCGACCACGAAACGCCTGTTATGATTTCCCCATAAGGATTGAATAGTTACAGGTAAACGGTTTGTGTGGGATAAGTAATTATGAACCGTTGACCACTATACCTGCAGCTCGTATTGGTTGTTGACCCTAATCATGAACCCAGTTACCATGGAAACATATTGAGATATCCATATAAATTGCATGTTCTTCTCTTGTGTGACAGAGGTTATGATCTAGAATATCGTTTTATCGTATTCGGTTATGTATAGTGCAACAAGTTGGGAAGAGGTTGTCCATAATAGATTACCCACGAAATGGTAAGAAATTCCATCCAAGAGTGAATACTGGTCCATTCGCATCCAGGTAAGTCCATCTTGTGGTGATAGAAATGAACAACCAAATAAGCTTTAAACTAATGTACTAAAGATACAATTGTCATTCCAAAGACTCCAGCTATTTTTTTTATTCCGAAAAGCTCAGGAATGGATATGTACGGAATAGATAAATCACCCACCTAAGGAAAGAACCGTTACGACGTAAACGAAGAGCTAATAGATTTAGTTACGACGCAAGATAAAAATAAACCAAATCTGAACCTTGAATATTCGTTTTAGATTAACTGCTACTATTTCCCCTTTCCGCTTCTGTTAAATCAAGGGCAATCTCTCACATTCAAGCTAGAGAAGAAATTATGAAAACTATAAATCCTATGGCTGACGCCATAGATTCCACCCCCAAAAGCCATATTTGGACTGTGCTTCAACTATATCAACTGTACTTGAACTGTTAGATAATTATAGTCGATAATAACATTACTGTTTCCATCGCTATTCCAAAACCGTACATGAGACCTCAGCTTCATACGGCTCCTCTATGGCCACAAATAAATGTAAGGACCGGTTCGATATTATCACCCCTTTCTTTTGGGGTAACTAGAATAAAGATATATCAGAGAGTCCAAAATTAAACCAATGGAATTCCGTTTGCTAGAATAAAAAAAGTGCTTCGGAATTAATCTCATCCCTTATGATAATAAAAATGTATTTTTCTTTGTTCGGTAATAACTCAGCCCTTCATAAAATACTCGTTATATCAATAAATCTAAAGAATTTAAAGAATTAGGAATTGGTCCATTAATTGTGATAAAAATTCCACCCATATGGATGGGAAAAAAAGAATAAATAAATAAAATATCTTTTTTTATTCATTCGATTATTACATTCGATTATTACATTCCATTTCTTTTGTTCCTGTTCTTCTATCTCAGAAGAGGGTACTTTGAAAAATAAAAAAAAAAGAATAAGGGATTAATTCGTTCTGGATAGTCATTTATTTAATCAGTGAATAGGAGCATACTCTAGATCGGAATCGTAGGGAAGTACTGCTTGATCATTTCTACCAACTTAAAGTCCCTATTTTGATTCGTTATTCATTTTTTTATTTTTTTTTTTTTATAATTTTTTTTTTTTTTTATGTAGAAATATCTCTTTTTTTTTATACCTTACATTATCTCTATTACTAATCCTTTGTGCACTTTGGTGTTCCTAACCGTCCACTGATTTTTGATTGATCTACGGCATGGTAATAAATACAAGACAGTAATGAAAACTCCATACAGTTGATCTTTTACACCCGCTTCAAGATATGATGACTAATGAAAGAATCTTAATCTTGGGGTAAACAGTTTACACTGCTTATGTTTACTTCAACTTTATTCTTGTACATATGAAATGAGATTTTATCTTCTTACTGCAAACTTCTAAGTTGTTTTGTTTCACTCATTAACTATCTGGTTTAACTCATTGACCCAATGATGAATAAAAAATAAAATACCTATTCAATACATTACATTCAACTTCTTTCCTTTACTTCTAGGAAAGAAGTATAAAGTTCATGTTCAACGAATCACACGTAGAGATATTGATAACACACATAGAGTTAATGGTATTTCATAACTAATAGATTGAGCAGCAGCTCGTAGACCACCTGAAAAGGAATATTTATTATTCGATCCGTATCCTGACATAAGAAGCCCAATAGGAGCAATACTTGAAATGGCGACCCATAAAAAAACACCTATACTGAGATCGGCTAAAATGAGGCGATACCCAAAAGGAATTACTAATACGTAGTGAATTGATATGACCACTATAGACGGTCCAATACTAAACAACGAACATCTCCTCTAGATGGGAGAAGGTCTTCTTTAAAAAGTAGTTTAGTTCCATCTGCTAGAGCTTGAAGAATTCCCAAGGGGCCGGCATATTCAGGCCCAATACGTTGTTGTATCGCTGCAGATATTTCTCTTTCTAACCACACAATTACTAGTCCCCCTATTGTAATTCCCAATATAAGGGTCAAAATGGGTACAAAGATCCATATGAGTCCATATACTTCTTTTAAGGATTCCGATATAGAAAAAGAATTGATAGTTTGTACTTCTGTCGTATCAATTATCATTTCAACGATCAACCTCTCCCATAATGATATCTATACTACCTAGTATCGTCATGATATCAGCCAATTTCATTCTTTTAACTAGCTGAGGAAGAATTTGCAAATTTATGAAGCCGGGTGGACGAATTTTCCATCTCCAAGGGAAAACACTATTATCTCCTATCAATAAATTCCTAATTCCCCTTTTGGGGCTTCTACTCTCACGTAAAGTTCTTGTTTCGACAATTCAAAATTGGGTGAAGGTTTTTTACTAATAATCTATATTCAAAATCATTCCATTCGGAATTTTTTGCTCTATCAAAGCGTCGGACTTCTAAATTCTCATAGGGTCCTCCAGGAATTCCTTCTAGAGCCTGTTGAATTATTTTTATAGATTCCCTCATTTCACCGATTCGTACTAAATAACGATCAGTAACGAATCTCCTTCTTTTTGCCATTGGACTTCCCAATCGAATTCATTGTAACACTCCTATTATCAATTTACAGCTCCCATTGTGTTCCAGAAGCTCGTAACATCGGTCCTGATCAACCCCCAATTTATGCTTTCCTTCTCCAACCCATCAGTGACCCACATACCTTCACGACTCGCTCCAAAAAAATGGGATTTCGCGTAATGAGTTTTTGATATTCAACAATTCCTGTTAAAAAATAATCGCAAAAATCCAAACATTTATCTATCCACCTAGTAGATCGGACTACTCCTCCGATGCGGAAATAATTATGCATCATTCGCATACCTGTGGCGGCTTCGAATAAATCATAGATCAATTCTCTCTCTCTGAAAATATAGAAAAAGGGAGTCTGCGCGCCGATATCCGCCATAAAAGGCCCAAGCCATAACAAATGAGAAGCTATACGGCTCAGCTCCAGCATAATTACTCTGATATAGCTAGCCCTTTTAGGTTCCTTGAACATTTTCCAGTTGTTCTGGTGCATTTACCGTTATTGCCTCTGTGACATAGTAGCTAAATAATCCCAACGTGTTTACATAGGCAGTATTTGTAATTGTCGGTTTTTCCGCTATTTTTTCCATCCCTCTGTGTAAATAGCCCAATATGGGTTCCAGTCATAACATCTTCACCATCGAGAGTAACGATCAGTCGAAGACACCAGCATTTGAGGGGTGTCTGTAGGGGATCGGCTCTTGGAAACTCTATAGGGGTTCCTTCCTCCAAGTTGCTGCTCAAAGGCGTAGACAGATCACTCTATTGCTTATCAAAAGAGGTGGCACTACGTGACTATTTATAGGGTTTCTAAACCCTAACTCCTAATAGGACTCCTACTCAAGGATCTTACTCAATAAGCCTTATACAACAAGATCCTAATAGGACCCTATCAAGACTCCGATTCCTTTACACTCTTCATTATTCTTGAAGAAATAACTCCAAACCCTAGCCGGCTCTTCCATCTTTATAAGGTTCGGCTTAGGGAGGTTTTACATTGAATGCACCAATCATAGGACTCCCTAGTAGAGTCCTAACAGCCCCGCCCTCTTCAAATCAGCCTGGCCTCGGCTAACCACATGATTCTGTGAATTGATCTTCAAAGTCGTCATAGTTCTCCCACGTGAAACCTCTACTAGTAAGTTCACCATTGTATAGCACTTCAGTAATGGGCGTTGTCGTTGGTCATATTGTGATCAATAATGGCACTCAATGGTCGGGGTCTCTGGAGTCATATTTTAGTGGGTGGGCTGTGGGCGGCTACAGCACATGTTTCCAATTTTCATATGGCCGCAGTGTGGGGGTGATACCTGGTACTCCTTTTTCAATTAGCGCCCTGCATATGAAATACTCTGTCTACAAATCTGCTCGGGAAGATGCAAGTAGAATTGGCATAAGCACAATGGCATCCCTTATAGCGTTAATTCGTTGAGTCCCAATGGTAATGAGCCACGGAAGCTGAGGCTTTTCCAATTTTTTTATGATCTTCTGGTCTCCGGATCATCCGCTATTGCCATCTTAATACCTCA
>PYDT01000651.1:0-15984 GCA_004837865.1 Musa balbisiana
CGAAGGAGATACTAGATTTAAAAAGGACGATCAATATTTCCATTGTATCTAGAATACACTGGAAAAGTGAACAAGACCAGATATAGATTTTATCGGTATGATCCAATCCAAACTCGTTGTAGACCGAACCGATCATTAATTTCCCAACCATGGTCGAGTGAAATCCGAGCCATAAATCAGTAACTAAAGAATAGAAACAGCTTTTAATATTGTGGTCACTTAAGTTATAGAGGAATTCCTGACCCAAGAATTAAGAATTACGATTGTCTTCATTACAGAATAATAACACTTAGACTAGCGAACCGATTATTTGTCGATAAATGCAAAGATATGGAGACAGATTCTTGCGTCTGCTTTGACTAATGGATTGTTTCCCGTGTGTTTCCTAATATGAAGTGCGTTTGATATATGCGTTTCCGGGTACCCTTTAGCATTTCGTCCAAAGGAATAGTTCTTCTAATTCTAAGTGAATCGTTACCAGAAACGTTTTTCACATCTTGAATATGATCAAACAATCTTGTCGGATTGCCTGGTATTCCACAATTAGTAACCCACGGTTCGCAGACATTTAGTAAATGGAAAGAACAGCCACCCGCAAAAATACATAATTGCCGAGTATATGGGGGGAGGCAATGCTTTCTTTTTTTTTCAGTTTTTATTCTGGAATGTGAATTGTTAATGACCCTGCTTCATTCGTTTGACTCGACGATCTTATTCATTTGCAGCACGAGTTGTATAACAAGGTATTGACCCGATGGTCTAATTCCTTTCTATTATTGTGTAATAAGTTATATTTTTTTATTTAATTTAGAAGGAATATATACATAGAATAAGAGTCCTTTTCGGATGAAAATGAGTAAAAAAAGAAATAAATATTATTCCGGATATCTCTTGGTAAAATTTGAAACCATTTTTATTTTCATTTGTTCCGTTCGTGAATCTCGAAAACCCACTTGAAGTACGTTCGAGTTTCGAGACGAAAAACTCCTCTCCTGTATCAATTAATTCTTTCAAATGTTTCACCGTCTAACCAGCAAAAGTTATCAATTTCCAAATCCTGGAGGGCCTAAATGAATGAATTCTGTATACGAAATACTGTTCGGATAGGTTTCAGTTCCTATGCCCCCCTCTGAGAAAATGAACATTATTCTTCATTGTTCTTCTTCACAGTTCAGTTCGTTTCAAAATACTTCAATTTGTACGCGCAGAATAGGCAATTCGGCAGCTTTTGTTCAATTTTCTCGTGATAAAATTCTCGATCAGTACGAAGTCAAGGGAATGGCTCCTTGGCCTCTGGATTTCCATATAAGGACACGACGAGGATAAAGACCCTCTTAATAACCTCTATTCTGAGTGATTGGAATTCTCATAAGACGCGAAGGACAGAGGCGACGATTATGTCGGTCAGGACAATCCCCAGCGAACAATACACCGCTTTCCTTCGTTTGATCGATCGGTCATAACCGCTAACTACCATTATTCCACGAATTGTGCACCACAAATACGAGCTAATGGAATCGACCCGCGATCCCGTAGAAAGACATCACGATCCTGTGGACAACAAAATGTATCTTGGCTGAGATGGAACTACGGATTATCAATTCCTTAACCAAAGACTAACAGGAAGTTCCAACCGCACAAGAATCACTAGTGAACCTAAAACAAGGATAGCCAGACCCAGCAAAACAATCCTAACTGCGTTTCTTCGAGACCGAATCCGTTATACAGTTTGCTATCATATTGTTCTGATCGCCAATTCATACTATACTAGACCAGTTGCATTCGATTGGCTTGAGCGAATAACCCAACTAATTTTACTTCTTACCTTTCTTGATCCCGAAGTAACTTTCATCAACTAGCCTATTCTGAAAAATGTGAACATTAGGATTAATTGTTAATACATTGATTTCTATTACAATATGCAACTAATCCATTTTGAACCAGCTATATTCCCTATACATCATTTATGCAGATATCATATATCCCGCATAACAGTTCTTTCCCATTTGTGTGTTTCGGAAAGATCCACTAGCAAACCATATTAACATAACGAGATAATTATCTGTATTCTCATCCATTTGAATAATGGATAAGATTCGTCCCATGGGTCAGACAATCTTATTTTTTGGACATGAAGAAATAGGAAACCATTGCATTGCTCGGAAATACTAGCCCACTAAAGGCACAAAATAGAGGTGTAATTTTGGGATCTGTCAATAGAATAGTTGCCCTCATTTACTATTCTATCTGTTTTAAATATGTCTATCTATTAGAAAGATATCTTCTTATGATAGTCTATACTTATGATATATCTAGTCTAAGTAATATCAAGTAAAGTTGGCTATTATAAGTAATATCAAGCCTTGTATATTATAAATATATTATAAAAAAAATTATAATAAATTTAATTTATTTATCAGTGATAAGTAATATCAAGCTATAATCTAATATTAGTAGATAGAAATGATTAATAGAAACTATATATTCTATATTCTAAAATATTCTAAAAAATTATTATATTTATTATTATTAATTATGAATCATTATAATTATAATTACATAAATCGCAAATAATCCAATTCAGATATAAAATAGAATACACAATATAAACATAAAAATTATCCGAAACCCTGTCTCTATTACAAGACGAGCTTATGTCACAAAGAAAACACTGATTAACTGACGATTCAATACGTGTTACTCTACAAATAAAATAACTGATCTATGCTAATACTTTACATTTTTGAACTTGGATTCAAGGGAAAGAAACCGTGGAATCTGAACTAACTCACCCAGACCCCTTTTAAAGAGTACGTGGTTACTATTGGGTCGAAATAAACCTTTAGGAATAAATTAATCAGACACGTGTGAACCTTCAGTATTACCTTTTTAATGTTTGTTCAATTACTCTTTTAACCCGCAAATGCAACTTATGCTTTAGTGCAGTCAATCATGATCTCCCCCAACATACAAAATCATGGCGTTACACCCAACCAGTTGTAGAGATGTAAATAATTGATACATAGAATAACTTGTTATTATCTGATTGTAATTAATGAAGCAGAAGAATTTTAACCATTTTGCATCAAGCTCAAACTTCCTTCTTGCATGCGTGCTCCTCCAGAAGCACCCACAATATGACATGTAGATATTCGTATTATTATCAGACTCGATCAAACGAGTAATTTTTCTCGCCTACGACGGATCCCATCTACCCGCCCATAAACTGAAAATCCATAACCGCCAATTGCTACGGGAATACCTTTATTTGACCCTGCCTTTTGAATAGCATCACTAAACCTGTCTTCTTTGATGAAAATCGATTACAGCCCATAAGGTTCCGCTTTGAACGAAAATCAATGGGGCTATTAGAATCAGATCTTTATATCCAGAGTATCCCAAGTTTTCCGGGATAATCGAAAGTTCAATTTATCTGACCTAGACTCAAGTTCCATGATACCACACTGTTTCCAAATATTCATTTTTTGACTTAAAAAATTTGTTATAATTTACTCATAACACTTTTCGCATTGACCCCCCTAATGTTTGTATTTTTTGATTTATATTGAATCAGTGGCTTCTACTTCTTCTGGAGTCGGATTCTAACTTCTTCATGGCGCCTGTTCTCTTCTTCCGGAAATCCGATTCTCTTCTTCATGGCATCTGATTCTACTTCTTCATGGAATCTGATTCTCACTACTTCTTCATGGAATCTGTTCTCATTCTTCATGGATCTGATTCTACTTCTTCATGGTAACTCTTGATTCTACGTCTTCATAGGAAAGCTGATTCACTTCTTCATGGAAATCTGATTCTACTTCTTCATGGAATCTACTTCTTCATAATCATTGAAATTTTTTTCTAGTTCTTTTCCGACCACGCCTCACTATTATTCTATTTTCAGTACAAATGAAGTTCGAAAAGTACTGTCCTGTAATTGTTGGTACTACCCTAAATAGAACTATTAATACTGACTTCAAAACGAAATAACTATCAATGCAACTATAATGTGATTATTCCAACAGATTGGATATCCATACATGTAATGATAATAATGATTCTTTTTCTATACCCCCTAATCAAATAACTAGAAAGTTTTTTCTAGTGCACGTCCGACAGACTATCATGTCACCTCAAAAAATCTTTTTCAATATCAAAAAAAATATACAGGGAAGTAACTGTCCCATTACTATCCCCGAACTAAAAAGTTTCATCAGAGATCACAACTCCAAATATCCTTGATTTCAAATAAAGAATCAACTTAGTGGAAACTAATTCACTATGAATCCCACTAGGAATCTTTTCTTCGTATCGTTTAGAATAGGTGTGTTCACTTCTCTGGTATGCGGTCCACTACCCTCAAGCCTATCTCATTGATTTACTTAGCCCACACCTATGTTCGAACTTCCTCGTTGCACATCGAACGGAACCACCATTTTCCCATAGAGTCGTTCTACCCCCTATGTGATGGAAGACATACTTCGATGGAATCCTGTCTTTCTTCCTACTTACTCGTTCTTCCAATACTTCTCTTTTATTACTTACCAAATCCTAATTATTAGTAATTAAGTTCGTATCTTAATTCTGATAAGAAATCCCTAGTGAAAGTAAAATGATCTCTTTTGTGGAAGCCCAGTACACTTCAATATCTTCTTGAGAGAATTTTTTCTCATTTTTAAAATGAAAGACACAGCTGTCTTCCATTTGATGTAACAAATTCTCATTCGAAAATAGAGATAGTTGTTTATTTCTATAAATACGATAAAGAAATTTTGTTTCGTATAATCAAATTTAAGTTCTATTTTACATGGAACGAAGAAGGGACACTATATATGAAGTGTAAAGGAGCCTTTCCTTGTCTGATCTATGGCCCTTACACTAGGAGATATAAAAAGTCCACCGAGCCCAAGGCTCCACATTACTCCAATCCTATGGATCCAACAACAAACAATAGAAGTATTGAGTTGGTTTAGTCTTCGATCTTATCTTGTTTATAGGTAAGACCTGTACATCTGTACTATAAAAGATAATATGCAAATACAAGTATGAAGGCTCATTCTTTTTTTTTGTATTCCGGCCATCGGCCCAATCATTTATTTTTAGGAAAAATTGGGTCCCTACTTTAATTGCAATCAATGAGAACAAACAGACTTACTGAATTATGCCCACTTCCTTTTTCATCTTTATCAGCTTATCTACTTTTCGAATTCCGAATTTGATCTTTCCCATACTTCACAAAAAAGAGCCGGCTAGTTTCGGGCTCCATTTGCTATCTTCACGGATAATTTCCTTACTTCACGGCAAGATCCGTCCCCCTTACGAGCTTGTACACACGCCTCTAAAGCCACCCTATTCTCTACTGCACCTGTGCATTCCCAAGGGTCCTAAAGTCCTCCGCCAAACTGTGTACGGAATCATCCCCAAAGATTCGTCAGGAGCAGGCATATGCCCAACTGAATCCCCCCTGAAGCCCGGGCAGACACCTGGCATAGAGACCCCAACTAGTGAAGAAAATACCGCGACTTCGGTCCTTTTTCGATATATATCATCACGTAATAAATCAACGAACACCTACGAAGTCATCTCACTTCCCTTCCATTTACCTACTACTGTAACGGCGTGAATATGATCTCCCCAAACATACGTATGCGTTAGCGTATACACGAAATGCATACCATGGATTTTCGTTATCAATACTGCTGGCATGGCTCTATGGATGTGAATAAGTAGCCGTTGTCACGGCAATATGAGCCAGTAGTATTTGCAGTGAATCCACAGTTAAGTAGTCATGAATTCACGATCTTGTAGGAAACCTAATTCTTCTGGACATATGGCCCGTTTCATCATTTCGTCAATGTACCCGCGTAGCATTCAGTAATGTGTCCTTTGATTTCACTGTTTCGGCCTGCGCTTTAAAAATTGCTTGCGGGCGGGCAAATAGAAACGATCTCCCAACGTATAAAGGCTGTGAGTCACGTTTTCATCATCTTTGGACATCAAGCCACCACGTAGACATTCATAAACCGCTCTACCGTAGGTTTTGCCAGATAATCCAAATTTTGTTTAATAGTACATCCCAATAGGGGAACGACAATACTTGTTAAAACTTATCTCTTCAACTGAATGCCGTGAGGCGGGCCTCTGGAAAGTTTTGGAATAAGAAGTGGAATTCCGCAGATCCTCCAAGACGTAGAGCTCGTGGATTTGAAACAAATACATTACCCACAATGGAAGTAAACATGTTAGTACCAGAAACTTCTTCCCCAAAAGGTCTAAAGGATAAGCTACATAAGCATATATATTGCTTTCCTCCCCAACACGGCCTCGATTGGTAGCATCGCCCTTTGTAAACGATCAAGACTGGTAAGTCCATCAGTCCACAACAGTTGTCCATGTACCAGTAGAAGATTCGGCAGCTACCGCAGCCCCTGCTTCTTCGGCGCGAACTCCAGGTGAGGAGTTGTACTCGGGCATGCTGCCAAGATATCAGTATTCTTTGACTTCGTGTCAGGACCCCCCCCAGAAATAAAAGCAATTTGTCATCTTTAAAACACCAGCTTTAAATACAACACTGCTTTTAGTCTTTGTTGTGGTGGGGCATAAGATCCCGACCTACACTCATGAATTAAGAATTCTCAAAACGACAGGTTCTACTCGTAAGATTATGCGTGAATGAAACTTTGACAAAAATTTTTCAAAAAAAAAAGAGAAAAAAAAATATTAAACTAATTATCAACTAATTTCAAATGTTATGTTAAAATGAAATGGTTCATTATTTGACCATTGTTATTTGATCATCAAATACTCATTATTGTATACTCTTGATATAATGGCGCAACCCAAAACCCAAGTTGGTTTTGCAAAGGTTACAATAAAATCAATGGATATCCTTCTTATTTTGAATCTAAATACCTAAGAAAAATTCACTCTTGACAGTGAGATATGTGGTATATGTAAATCCTAGATGGGAAAATAGGCATAAATTCACCTAAAAGGGTTAAAGAATGTAGGCGGAAACCACTATCTATTCAAAAAAAAAAGAACATGGCAATTAGATCGAAATAATGAATAATAAATGGAGTTCGGGTTCGAATTCTATAGATCATAGAATCTAATACGGATGGTTTTTCTATAATGATAGAGAAAGGAAAGAGACTTACTCGTGATTTCACTGATTAATATTTTTTGAAAAAGAAGGATTGAGCGAACTTGAAACTTTACTCATTGGAATGAGTTAACGATTGAATCGTATTCGGTTGGTGGTAACAACTAAATAAGTGCTAACTCCCATTTATTTCTTATTGAATAACCGTCAACTTGACTATGGACATTTATTTTTCGACTTGGCATGGCACTATTCAAAAAAACTTCGACATACTTTACTTTAATTAAATTATGAGAATCAATCCTACCTTATAGTCCTGCGGTTTCCACACTTGAAGAACAAAAAACATAGGGGTTGATCGCGCAAATTATGGCCCAGTACTGGATTGTTGTTTTTCCTCGGAAAGAATGCCTAATATTTATAACGCTTTGGTAGTTAAGGTCGAGATACTATCGGTCAGCAAAGGAATGTGACTGGGAGGGGACATACATTATTAGGAAAATAACGAGTTAGAGACTGTAGCTATGAGTCTACAGATGGACTGATGAGAGGAATGGAACGTGATTGAAACGGGAGATCCTATAAGCGTTTCCAGTCGGTGGAAGCTACCCCTCGGACGAATTTCAACGTTCTGGGAGCCGTTGATAATTAGTGCTCGTAGATACTAGCACAACATCTCCATTCAGACCGCACCTGCCTTTATAACAGGTAGAGGACGAAATTATCAATCTTTGAACACAGGAATTAAGGTAGGGATCTTTAGATCCTTATCGCCGTGGAGGAAAAATCGGACTATTTGGAGGAGCTGGAGTAGTAAAACAGTACTCAGCAATGGAATGATCAACAAACATTGCCAAAGACATGGAGGCGATCGGTATTTGGCGGAGTAGGCGAACGTACTCGTGAAGGAAGGATCTATTAAATGAAATGAAAGAATTCCGGTAATTAATGAAAAACATATTGCAGAATCAAAAGTAGCTATAGTCTATGGTCCCAAATGAATGCAACGCCGGGAGCTAGTATGAGGTGGGTTTGACTGCCTAACTATGCGGAATATTTCGGGGTTAATGAACAAGACGTACTCTATTCATCACAATATCTGTCGTTTCGTCCAAGCAGGATCAGAAGTATCGCCTTATTGGGGAGAATGCCTTCTGCGGGGTTATCAACCTACCCTTGTACAGAAATGGTTCTTTGCAGAAAGAATACTTCTACCAAAGAGGGATCTATAACATTCGATCAAAGCCGTTTTATGTACCCGCGGACGATTTGACAGAACCTGCTCCTGCCACGAAATTCGCCACATTTAGATGCTACTACCGTATATCAAGAGGATTAGGCTGCAAAGGTATTTTCAGCAGTGGAATCCTTAGATTCAACGTCAACTAGTTACAACTCGGATCGTTGGCGAGGAACATTATGAACTGCGGCAAAGAGTAAGCAAACTTCACAACGTTACCACAAGAACTTCAGGACATGATAGCTATTTTGGGTGGACGAATTATCGAAGACGAGCGTTAACTGTAGCAAAGCACGAAAAAATCGAGCGGTTCTTATCACAACCCTTCTTGCGTGGCAGAAGTATTACGGGTTCTGCCAGGAAAATTATGCTGGTCTTGCCCAGAAAAAATAGGGGGTTTCAACGATCCTTTCCGGAGAGTTAGACAGTCTTCCCGAGAGGCCTTTTATTTAGAGGTAACATCGATGAAGCTACCGCGCAAAGCTATGAACTTAGAAGATGAGAGCCAATTGAAGAAAGACCTTAATTTTGTGTACTGGACTCTAATCGAATATTGGGACTCAGAAGTGAAAGAAATAATTTTATCTACTAATAGTGTCCAAATGGGCGTATTACCAAACCACGCCCCTATTGCCCGGCTGGAGTATAGGCTTTGAGAATACGCCTCAACAACGACCAATGGTTAAACGAGGCTCTGATGGTTGTTTCGCTAGAATAGGTAATACTGAGACACATTTTAGGAAGGATGCGGCAATAAGTACGACAATTGATCCGACAAGAAGCCATCAACAAGCTCTTGAAATAGCTGAAGATAACTTGAGTAGCGCTGAGGGTAAGAGCAACGCAATTGAAGAGAATCTAGCCGCAGGACGAGCTGAGGACACGAGTAAGAGGTGTCAAGTTATTTCTACTAGGCACGTCAATACATCAAAATAATAAAGAGAAGTTTTAAAAAGTTCTTTATTATACACCACATGTTGATTCTGCCAATTGAACCAAAATCAAGTCTAATCTGATAAAACAAACAAAGAAGGATGGGGTAGAAAAACTTATTAGTATCATTTCATCGACTCGGTATATATAAGTTCTATCTACTATTGGATTTGAACCAATGACTCCCGCCCGTAGAAAGCAATACTTAACCAAGGATTAAGTAGGTCATTTATCACCACAAAAAAACCAATCACTCGGGGATTATGGTGGAATATTATTCTAAGCAATTAAATCTGTTCTGTGAAGCGTAAATAAAATAAATAGATCAGAGAGCTAGATGGGATTATGGAATATCATCTTGACAAGAAATTATCTAATGTTATTAAGAGCTATGCCAGGGTATAGCTCAGTCTGGTAGAGACCCTCGTTTACAGCGCGCCAATGCTTTTCAGGAGCATATTATGCAACGAACAAATGATCGTATGAGAAATCAATGTTCTTACTCATAGCGCGAGGGAACAAAGAGAACAATAGCCTGACAAATATTTGGGTCGGTCCGTCAGGCGGCGAATCGCAGTTGCCAAATCAAATAGAACCGCCATTGATTTGATAGGGATAAGGTAATACCAAGCCTTCCCCTCAATGCTAGGCATAATGAGTATAAGGGCTCAAAATACTCTTTTCTCCTATGAACCTTTAAGTGTATGAAGTTCATATTCGCCGGTTTGCAGGGAGCGATTAGAGATTCCCATTGAACTTAGGTGATCGAGGACGAAGCAGACCCTAAGTAAAGATAACCATTCTTGGAAACACTTTGGTATGCTCCTAGATCAGAATACAAATAATAAATCAGAGCACTGGAACCATCTCATTATATTCCTCTACAGAAAAAATATGGTGGACGAACTGATCTTTACACAGTGATTGACAAGAGCACAATGCAACAAAATGGCTGTGGGTCTTTGAACAGTTTCGAAATCATTTCATAATAAGCAGTTTGATCTGTTTTACCGAGAGGTCTCGGTTCGCGTCCGTATAGCCCTCATCCTATATATATATTTTAGTTTAGTATTAGTTTTCATTGCTATGGGCCCAACCAAGCTCTAATCCTAAGTCACATGGGTGCTAGGACCTATTCGTTCTTGGTATTGGGTCTTGTCGTGTATTTGGAGAAGCCCCTAACTAATCACTAATCGTTTTTTGCCGAACAAGAGCAACCGATTGATTGATCAGAGATACGGGAGAGGATAACGAATTGGGCATAAATCTAAATATATTACAAGTTTCTTCTTCTATATTCTATGAGTTGAACTGGGTTTTGGATTGATTGGTCCGTCGAATCATCCGATATGTGTGATTCGTTCTATTGAAAATGTTATGTAAATCATTTTGATTGCGTCGATTATACTACTCCACTCTTTGCTAGTTCAAGTGTCTAGTATAGGTTTGCTGTAAAACCTTTTTTGTAGCGAACTCTAACCCATGCTTGGTCTTACCCTTATATTATAAGTTATTAAGCGTTATGCCGTAACAAAAACAACCAAGTATTTGGGTCATTCCAAATCGTATCTTTGTTTAGTACTAGAGATTGGTCCAAAGAGAATGAATACTTCATCTAATCTAATGAAATAACTCGATTCTTCTTATTCTTCTGAGTGAGGGGGATAGTACAGGTACAAGTTTCCAATTTGTTTGTATAGAAAGCTATGAAGGTTGTTATATGTCACCCTCAATTCAACGGATTGAATCAATTAAGAAAAAATAGATAATGAAATCTAGGACAAGAAAAAGATAAAAAATCAGTGTGCGATGCATTAGATTATGTTTCATATTCGTATCAAATCAATAGAAGCAATGATAACTATACCAAGATTTTAATGAAAAAGGAATACTTCGAATAAATAGAATATGCGAGAAATCCCTAGACAGTTTACCCATATGAGCTATTGAAAAATTTAAGTTTTAAAAATGGAAATGCAATGATATTATCTCATTATGTTGATGATATATAATCAACTTCGTTATTCCTAATGAACTATAGTATTATAGTATTTAATTATCGGATATTTACTTTACTCTATTTAGGGTATTGATGTTTATTATAGTTCTAGGATAGAAATAGTTAAGGCATAGGTATTGTAGTATTTATTACTTTTTTAGAGGAGAGAGAACCCCCCCCAAGACAAGGTGGAGAGAGTTTGTTTGTGTAAGAGAATCCTATGTATACACCAATTAAATAGAATCGAAAATCAAAAATGAAGTGGGATTCCATTAGATGATGAATCTTTAAAACAAAACATGCCCCAGCAAACAAACTTCTAAACTATGCCGTTTGATTTGATCAAAATCAATTCTTGTTTCGACCTAAGATAAGAAGTTAGGATGAATTGACAATCGATTCGAATCGCATATAATTCAGCATATTCACATTAATAGGAGAATTTATGTTCTGCTTACGAATATGATATTTTCTTGGCATTCTAAAATATCAAGCGTTATTCTATCTTGGCATTGTAATTCCGGAGTTTGTAGCCAGGTTAGTGAAGGACAGAGAGCTATCTAGTTAGGAATCGGGTATAGAACCATTGGGGATGCTGGTTACAATTTCGAAATCCGCTATTTACATGTTTGCTCTAGTTTTGTGTTTTGATGTTGAAACGGTCTTCTTATCATGGGCAATGAGTTCGATTGTTTGGGTGTATCGGTATTTATCGAAGGCTTAATTTTTGTGCTTATCCCAATTGTTTGGTTCGTTAGTTTATGCATGGCGGAGAAAGGAGCATTGGAATGGTCTTAAAATGAATATGCAGACAATCAAAATAAAAATGAAGGGAAAAAAGATTCCATTGAGAAGTTTATGAATTTGAATGGTTTCCTTAGTTGACAAAAAACAATTACCAATTCGTTTGTCAACAACATTGAATGATCTTTCGAATGCGTCAGACTTTCCAGTTTATGGCCGCTCTATACGGGGATACAGTTGTTGTTTCATTGAATTTGCTAATTAATAGTGCTCGCGATTCGACTTTGATCGTTATGGATTGGTACCAGATCGGTCCGAGACAAGCCAGCCAAATTTTAACAGCCGGCACAGTAACAATGAAAATGGATATGCTGTAGTAAGATTATATGAGCAAAGCCCGGCAACCAAAATAGTAATTGTATGGGAGCTGTACGATACGGAGGATGTTCAGTAATGATACCTGTAGTACTGTTAGTGGAGCGATAAAGATTAATCCTGTAGATGTCCTATTTGCCGGGATGCCCACCTAACACAGAGGGGTTATAGATGCTATAAAACGAAACTTCGTAAGGAAAATATTCAGAACTCTTTGAAGATAGATGTGTCTCCAACGGAAAATCGATGTTTATACCATCACAAGTTTGTGTTCGACGCAGTACTCATATGGAAATTATGATCAAGAATTGCTCTATCAACACCATCTACTTCAGAGATACCTTCTGAAACATTTTTCAATCCAAAAGTTCAGTATCTCCACCTGAAGTAGGAATCAGACAAGGTTAAGGTCTTTTGTGCAGAATAAGAAAGAAAGGGTCAATCTTCTAAAAATTCATTGAAATCTGAAATACTCATACAAATACCAAATGTGGAGAGATCAGAAGATGCAGCAGGATCGTTATCTGATGGTTAGTCAACCAGATTTAGTTCATAGATCTTTGGGCTTGATGCGAGAATAGAAACTTTAAAAATAAAAACCGAGGATTGGGATCCATTGGTCATTTCATATGGATATGGTTACAATATTACGGCGCCAGTGTGCCTATGATGTAGCACCAGCGGATTTCTTAGCCGTGTGTATATTCACGAGAATACAGTATGGTATAGCTAAACCGAAGAGGTATGCATCATAAACGTAATTTGCCCCAAGGGAATAACCTAGAATCCCGTCGTTTTCTGTGATTGGAGACAGTGATGATTTCAAGAACGCGAATATTATGAGATGTTGGGATATCTTTATGATAATCATCCACGCCTAAACGTATTTTGATGCCGGAAAAGTTGGATAGGTTGGCCCTACGTAAGACTCTATTCCCCCAATTTCTATTGAAATACAAGAGATGTCTTAAAGAGGAAGAAAACTAATGTTTACTTATACGACTAGACACGGATTCGATTTCTTTCAAGGGAAGGAATATGTTTACGTCAGTTAGAATGAAAGAAATAACCGGACTTAATTCGTTTAGGGATAACCTAAACAAACTTCATGATATTCCAACATTTGGAATGACTCATTATCCATTTCGTAGGAGCAGGAAAAATGGGATGATCAAAAGAGTTCTGCACTATGAAATTTGTACAGCGCACTAACTTACTTAGAGTCGATGGACCGGAAAGTAACGTAAGCAGAGTGAAGGAATGGAAAAAGTCAAAAAATATGAATGAAGAAAAAAAGGGATGTGGATTTGATTTGTACTGTATGTCTGAAGGTTGCATTCTGTATATTGCTATCTTTTAAATCATCTTCGACTTTAAGTTTTTTTTTTGTACTTATTTATTTTTATTTTGAATATAGATGAAGAAATTAATTTCTTTTTGAATGAGAGAAAGCACAGTATGAAGAAACAAGAAAGAAAAAAGAGAGGGAGCATAATCTCACTTGGTCTTTACCATAACCATCCATACAGATATTTTGTTACAATCCCCCACAAAAGGAGGTATATATTATATATAATCTAGAGGAGTAAATATGTACCATTTAGATGAGAAATACGTATCATGCTTAGGACTATTACGCCCGACTATCGCGATTAATTTGTATGAATATCATCGATACATATTTACGTGTCAGGAACCAGATTTGACATGGTGACACGAGGATTTTAAGTCCTCTGCTCTACCAAACTGAGCTATCCCGACCATTTCCCGGCTCATCTTAGTGGAGTACTTGTGTCTATGTTAATTACGGGGACTAAAAAAAGTAGTTTAAAAAATTGACAAGTAAGTGTAGGATAATGATATGGACTGTGATGATCAATCATAGAGATCTGTGCCCTATATGGTCATTTGTACAGGTTCTATCAAAATTGGGATAAGATCCAAGGATTTTTTAGTCGGATCCGTTTGTGAAAAAGAGTAGAGTGAATGAGAAAGATAGTGAATTGTTTGAACTGAACCACTGATGAAAAAAGAGAGGATAAATACTTAGGAAGGAAAATAGGCTTTTTATTGGGGCTAGGGGACTTGAACACTCACGATTTTTAAGTCGACGGATTTATCGTCTATAAATTTCCTGTTGTCGGTATTGACTGTAGAAGGGAATCTCTCTTTATTCTAGTCCGATTAATCAGTTTTCAAAAGATCTATCAAAACTCTGGAATGAATGGATTTCATATTGAATATTAGATGCTTCCTTCAACTTCCATGAAATGGATCATAATAACTCGAATTTGCATATTATAATTGGTCATATGAGAATTATATATAATTAAATATAATAGAGTCGGGTCATGATTAAAGCGTTTGATATGGCAGTATGTATACATACGTATTAGGTATTAGGACCATCTTTTCGGTAATTTTGATAGCGGATTCCAGATACCAACAAAACACGTAGTCAACTCCATCCGTTAGAACCTTCCATTGAGTCTCTGCACCTATCCTTTTAAATTAGTTTTATAAACCTTTGTTTTCTCAAAATAAGGATTTGGCTCAGGATTGCCCATTTTAGTCCAGGGTTTCTCGAATTTGGAAGTTACACTTAGCAGGTTTCCATACTACAGGCTCAATTGCCAATCAAGTCCGTAGCGTCTACCGATTTCGCCATATCCCCTTTGATACCAAGATCTAGTGGACTTCCAACTATCTTTTCATTTATTTTGTTTGTTTGGACCGTTGAATTCGTTAGATAAGATTTCATATTGAAAAAGTGTATGTGGTGTTTGATTTTTTTGGCTATCCTCCATCAGGTCATTATATTGAATGAACCTGTTCAATAGAAATGATTCTATCGGATGTATCCGCAATTTCAATAGGATAGATATATCCAACATATATATGTTTCCCCTCCCTTTAATTTTTACAGGTGCGATTGGACTAGTGGAACGGGGATATTCATTCTTCTTTTTTTTTGTCTATCTACTCCTTTTCGAATCAAACCAGAGGAATGTCTCATTTTCATTTAGATTGTATCTTTATCTTTTATCTTTTTTTTATTTAGGACCGATCGCTATAGCTATAATAAAACATAATATAAATCGAACTTATATGACTATGATATGATTTCCATAAGACGATTTCCTATAATTTCGAGAACGCGGTTAAAAAATAATTAGTTTTAAGAAATAATTAGAATTTTTTCTAATCACATTTCAATTTTAACCCCATTTTATATTCATTCTATTATAATTAATATAAAGTAAGTATAATATAAATTAAATATAAAATTAAATATAATTATATATAATTATAAATACATCAGTTTGTATATTATGTAGAGATATTAGAATAGTCAGAAGAATAGTCAGAATCTTATTATGTAGTATAGTATATAGTTTAGTTAAGTCTATAGATTTCGATAGTATCTAGTTTAGAAGTATACTAAGTTAATATATAAACTATATCCGAGGGGGTCTTTTCACCTTTCCCTCACGGTACTAACTTCGCTATCGTCACCCAGAGTATTTTATCCTTGCAATGTGGTCCTTGCTGATTCACACGGATTCCACGTGCCCCATTGCTACTCGG
>PYDT01002392.1:0-15983 GCA_004837865.1 Musa balbisiana
TTAAACTGTAATATTTTTCTCACGGGAATTTCGAAATATACAATTTCAACTACTTTTTTTATTCTTTTTCTTTGAGAAAAATAAGTAGATGGCCCAATAAAAATAATTAATCTTATATAAAATTAATATCTCTTAATAATTTATATCTATATATAAAATTTAATATCTATATATAATCGATCTATCGGGGAAATGATTAATGATCCCTATAGTAAAATTAATATAAAATTATCCATATTAAGATTTAATTCAATTAGGAAACATAGCATATACAATAAATGAACATAGGCATATAATAAAAAATGGGGTAACCCTTTTCCTTTCCTGACCATTTAGTAGGTCATGATTTTCCTTTATTTTTTTTGTACATATTATCTAATGGATTACCTGTGGACATACATGAATTCTTGGAGTCATTTCTGGGGTCAGTTCTTATACTAGGGGTCTGGGGTAGTATTACTTACACTCCTATTTATTCTGCTTTTTCGTTGGGATTGGTCTTGTTTTATATCCTTCATTCTACATTCCATCGAACTCTTTTTTTTGTATCTGCCGCCAGCTACTTATCTGTGGGAGCCGGTAACTGCCTTATCATAAAAATTTTTTTTTTGCGTAATGTTATGCTGGTTCAGCATATTCCAATGATTCGTATTTTTGGGACGCATTGGAATGGAGTCACTTCACTGTTTTACAAGTATTCTTTTTTCACTATTACTACATACCAATACGTCCTGGTCGGATTATTTGGACTACACTATCAACCGATTAAGAACAGGACCTAAGAAGTCAGTTCAACAATTGGGATTCCTTTATCGACAGATTTTTATCTTCCCTTGAACTAATGTCTATAAGTCGTTTAGTTTCCTTGATAGGTGCAATTACTATGGCTCGCCATATAAATCTTCAATTTTAAAGAATTAAAAAGTTTTGAGAATTATAAGTTCTAATAAATAAAAAATCGATCGCTCGAAATTGTTTGCTATTGAAATGAATCGAGATTGCTAAGGAGTTATGTCAATGATGTTCGAGCATGTACTTTTTTTGAGTGTTTATTATTTTCTATCGTTCTCTATGGATTGATCACAAGTCGAAACATGGTTAGAGCCCTTATTGTCTTGAGTCTTATACTAATGCGTTATATTAATCTTTAACATTTTCTGATATATTTGATAGTCGCCAATTAAAAGGAACATTTTCCCCTCAATCTTTATTATCGCTGTTGCGCTGCTGAAGCGCTATGGTCGAGCTATTTTTCGTTCGATTCATCGAAACAGAAAATCAACTCGTATCAATCAATCGAATTTGTTGAATATTAGTGAAATTACATGATCATATATTGATACATTATACTGATCATATCAATAAGACACCGCCACTGATAAAGCATAAGAAATAAAAAAATTAAATGGAATTGTCTATTCTTTTTCTATTCTTTCACTTTCATATTCCATTAATGGAAATAAGTATTCTTAATTTTATTGGTATTATAATTTTTTTTATTTCGTTTTTTATTTGTTTATTTTATTTCGTTTTATGTATTTAATTTTTATGTATTTCAAAATTTTAATGTATTTTAATTTTAATGTATTTTAAGTTTAAATGTGTTTTTAGTTTTTAATGTATTAGTGTATGTGAATGTATATATAAATATAATATACTGTAAATATTATAAATAGTATAATAATAATAAAAAGAATATTATTACAATAATAATCTGTTAATCATAGACGAAATAATTAAACATTTAGTTTTATTTTTATATATCAATGTCAAGATGAATAATTTGTTTTATTTTTATATATTCATTTTCAAAATAGACTATTGAAATATTGATTTGAATGATTGATCAATTTTGTTTTGTCGGCCATTTTATTTACACATGTGGCTCGTAAGATCAGATTTTTGAAACGGAAATCAAAAGTCTCTTGGCTTTTTTCTCATGCAGATTTAGAAATTATTGATTCTTAAATTTTAATAAACCACGCTTCGTCCGGTGTCTATAATATAAATACTATTTCTACACAGATTGAAAATTTTTGATGTTCAAACCTGGACTGTATAGATCAATCTACATTCAGTAAAAGTAGATAAGTATAGGGTGTACTCAATGGTTACGAGCCCTGCCCCACAGATGTTTGTAAATGCTACCTTGGGACGGATGTAGCTAGCAATTGGCTTCCGCACCAAGAAACGAGGACTGTGTGGGGTTTAGGATGTGAATCCCCCTGCCAACGGATTTTTTGAGTGTCCTGTTTATTTATCATGATGAACAACTCGCAGCTGGGTCTAGTTAATTGATACTTACAAAAAAAGCCAGTGATCAATTTGATTCCTCTTTACCGACTAAAGCCTACTCGAAAAATATATTATCTATTCCGCGCCCGGGTTTTTTCTGGTCAAACGTATCTTTCGTTTATAACGAGTTATTTTCCTTGGTTACAATACTTGTTGTTTTGCCGAATATCCGTCGTTTCTTCCTTTTCTTTCTTCCCTCATAAAGGAAATAAATGTTTAGATGTTCGCTATAGTATAGCTCGTTGGAGCTCCTTCTAACGCCTATGTTTTCTGTTATCATTTCCATTGGCATCCATTACCAATTGGAGGAAGATTAAAATGGATAAGATTTTTTGATTTTCACTGGAAACTGGGAATCGATGGGCTTGCATAGGACCTATTTTTACTGACAGGATTTATCACTACTTTAGCTACCTTAGCGGCTTGGCCAGTTTACTCGCAATTCGCGATTGTGTCTATTTTCTCATGTAGCAATGTACAGCGGTCGATAGGATTATTTGCTTCTCGATCCTTGTACTTTTTTTCATGCTTTGGAGTTAGAATTAATTCCTGTTTATTTTACTTTATCCATGTGGGGAGGAATAGAAACGTCGCTACTCGGCCACAAGTTTATTTTGTACACTGCGGGGGGCTCCATTTTTTCTCTTAATATGAGTTCTAGAGTTATGGGTTTATAATGGCCCTAATGAACCCACATTAGATGTTTTCAAAAGTAACTAATCAATCAGATCCTGTTGGCATTGGAAATAATATTATATTTTGGTTCCTTAATGCTTATGCCTGTCAAATCGCGCCGATTAGACCCTACATACTTGGTTACCAGATACCCATGGAGAAGCACTTACAGTACATAATGCTTTCTAGCTGGAATCTTAATTAAAAATGGGCGCTATTGACTTATTCGGCATCACTGATTTTATAACCCACGCTCATTCTATATTTTCTCCCTGGTTGGTATAGTGGGAAACTATTCAAATATCTATGGCACTTCAACCTCGTCTCGGTCAACGGATTTAAAAAAAAGAATAGCCCTATTCCTCTGTATCTCACATTGGTTTCCAATTAGTAGGATTGGTTCATACCTGAATGGGACTCAACGGTGGCCCTTTACAACAATCTCTCTCCATGGATTGATGGTGCTGCCTTTTTTTCTTGGCACTAACGAGTTTATAGATCACGTCGTGTTTATCTCGACGAATGGGGGATATCGATCCCAATGCCAACACTATTTACCATGTTCAGTATTTTTTCGATGTCTTCTCTTGCTTGCCAGAATGAGTGGTTTTTTGCGGAATTATTAGTATTTTTTGGAATAATACTAGTCCAAATACCTTTTAATGCCCAAAATGCTATTACTTTTTAATGGCAATTGGAATGATTTACCCTATTTCTTTATTATCTATGTTAGCTTCATATGTTTCTATGGATACAATCTATTCATGTTCCAACTCTAATTTTGCGGATTCTGGCCACGAGACTATTTGTTTTTAAACAACTGTATCTTTCTACCCGTAATAGGTATTGGGATTTATCCGGAATTTCGTTCTATCGCTATCAGTTGACAGGGTGTCAAGCTATCCTATATAATTACTTCATCGATAGTCGTTCTTAATATACTGAAATCGAATTTTTTTCTTTTGATTTTTGAATTTTTAAAATGTTCGCTGTACAATGCAAAAGAACCAAGTTTCCTTCTAAATTGTCATGACTCATTTTTAGTTTTTGAGAACCGTTTTGAATAATGAATGAATTCAAACGGTTCTCAAAACTCGCACAAACAGAAGCTTTATATATATATATGGGATGATGTTCTTATGTTTCTGTATTTTTTATTCAATTATTTATCTGTGTATTTTATTCAGTAGATGTTAATGTAATGAACCAGTACTATGTAGACCTCTCCTAATAGATTGAATTCCAATACCTATCCAAATGATAAGAAATCTATAAAGCCCAAGCCGAATTCGTACTTTTCAAAACTTGATTGTTCACTTCTAATCTGTATTCTAGTTCTAGTATTGTCATAATCGCGAATATGGTCCATAATAAAGCCCAATTTCTTCTTTGGGGTCCCATTCCATAAGATCCCCATGCCTCATTAGTCCATACGCTCCACAAAGACTGCCTATGTTTAAAAGGTAAATCTAGACTATGCCAACGATACTCCAATAATCCAACTTGAGGTCAATTGAATTTTATAATAATTTCGAAATGACAGAAAAGAGAAAGTGTTTTTTTAAAAACACTTCTTTTTTCATGCAAATATTGAATCCCACAAGAAAATGCTTACTTAAGAAATTATACCTTTACACAAAATATCGATGTTTTTTTCGATGCATGCCTAAAGAGCGACTGGATAATGATCCGCATAAAAGAGACTGCATATCTTATAACATCATACTTCCGTTCCTCATTTACCACTGAGTTTAGAGCGGTACTATAATTGCGATTGTGCATTTCCGTTAAAAACCCGACGTGGCACGCCTTGTTAAAAATGGTACTTGGTGCGGTTTTGTGCTTAAATCTTTTTATGGGTTCCACATCTTGGAATCATATTAATAAGGGAGACACTAACACGAAGGAAGATAATGACTCGTATAAATTACTATGGAAAATTTTCCTAAGTAAACCCCAACGTAGAAACTATAATCCTGTTATAGGACAAAAGTGCTTCATGCCCTTTTCCAATGAGCACGCAATCCTATACGATTTCGTGCGGACTAATAAGATCTTAATGAATCGTGAATCACATTGAAATTATCGAAAAGTATATATGAAGTTCATATCTGTTCCTAAAAAAGTTGTAAATATCATAAAGGGGGGTGGTTTCCCATTAGAGAATTGAAAGTCGAGAATTGAATACATTAGATTATTCGTTGTGTCTCTTTTTAAGATTTATTTCTAGGTTTATATGATGCTGCACTCGAGCTCGACCGAATGCCTAGCACTGCTTTCCTAAGAGAGCCGTTTCACCATTTCACCAATGGCCTTACTTGAAATATAATATCACTTCACGTGAATCGTCGAAATCAAGGATTCAATATAGTTAGTAACATTAGATCGTAAATAAAGATTCACTTAAATTCCTATTTACCTACTGCTATTGCAATCCTATTCTGCATCTATATTCAAAAAAAAAATAATCTTTAGTTTGGGATCATTGTAATTTAGTTTTAATAATAACTTGCCGCGTACGAGAAACGAAGTTTCTTCCAAAACAGTTTAGAACTCAATAGTTTGTTGTCGGCGAGGTTTTTTTTTTTGAGGTATAGAACTAGAATGTTTCCTTTTCTATTTTTTGGGGGGGATTCGTTTTTTATTTATCCATTTTATTTCTAATTCCAAACAAAATGACAAAGAATTTTTTTTCAATGAGCAAATTAAAATAACCAGGATTCAAGTTCATATGATAACCACTATTTCATCACTATCAAAAGAATTTGAAAATTGTCAACGATTTTAACGACACCTTAGTCTCTTCCTTATTACAGTAGATTATAATCTCTTCATTATATATTAATGGTAGATTACCAAACAAATTTGTTTTTGTTAGGCATATAGAAACAAAGATTTCATTAACTAATCGAATCATCTCTACTTTTCACAATAAAAAATTTTTCTATGTGAAATTAGATAGAAAAAAATATTCAGAATTCGATATACATACCTTTATTCTACATACCACATCTACATACTACAACACTAGTTCTAACTCAATTGATATTGAAGAGTTCATTACATTACTATGTTCAACGTTCATCTTAAAAATGCGAAGTTCCTTCGATTATGTCATCCGATTAATTCCAAGTACTTATTATTTGTTTGTTGCACAAAAAAACTTTTGAACGCCGTGGAAACCGGATTTACTAAGGCAACAAAGCCTTTACTGCAGCTAAAATCCTTTTTTTTCCAAATATTTTTAGAATACGTTTGTTTGACATAGTAATACGGCTTTTTTGGGACTGGGCCATTCAAAAGGGTTACCAGTTTTATCGTTGTATGTGAAGACATGTATTGTTTTGCAAAATGGATTGTTCCTTTTAAGTCATTAGCTATACTTATCCTGGTAGAATAGTTTTTTAAAGCATTTCCATCAAATATATTTAGAACCTATTAAAACCTATCTTTATTAAAACAGATTATGAAAACATATATTTAAAACCAAAACCCAACTATACATCTGTATTAGGACGCAATTTAATGCATCACATTCACCTATACAACAACCTATGATAAAAAATACAGTAGAAGAAAGGAATGAAATTTTTTTGGAAAAGAGTTTTTCTATTAATTGATTAAGCGCAGTGCTATGTTTGTCATTCAATATTACAATTCAACGAGTAGTAATCGTTAAACAAGCTATTTTTCATTAACCCAATCAAGAATAACAACTCAGGTCATCTTATTTCATTTCGATAACGAAGGAGTATCTTCGATGACATAAGGTTTCCTTATTGTATTGGAATCCATCAAAAGCATAAGTTTTCCTTTTGTATTATCCCATCAAAAACATAGTTTCCTTATTGTTTTGGAATCCAATCATCATTTCCCGAAATGATTACAGAGGGATTAGGGAATTACTCTAAAAACATGACAAATAGATACTAGGGGTCCTTTTTCATTTCATTAATTGGTCATAGTATCTATATTAGAATCAAGTTACTCTTTGATATAACCTTTTTATGATAGCTACTTTTCTTACTACCTATCTAATATGCTCTCATTACCAGAATAGCAGTCTTACTAAACTAGACTAGAATGTAAGAATGATTAAAGATTTTCATTTTTGTTTTCTTATGGAACATCATACAATATCTGGATAATACCTTTTCTCTTCACTTCGACCAGTTACTGTCAATAGATTTGACTTCTATGTTCCGACAGCAACAAAACTGATTCGTCGTATATGGGCTTTTAACTATGTGGTTTTTACTGTTAAGTATAGTTATGGTTTTTCAGCGCAATTTATCTATCCCACAAATCCATGAAGTTCCATCTATCACTACATCTAATGGCGTGGACCATCAATAAGATTTTTCCTTAGAGTTCTGCAATATTTGATCGACCCACTTAGTCGTTATTAAATACTAATTACTACTGTTGGAATCTTGGTTCTCAGTTATAGTGACATATATTTCTCGCATCAAGGTATCTGAAATTTTTTTGCTTATCGAGTTTTTTCAATGCTTTCCATGTTGGGATTAGTTACCAGTTTCACCATATTTGATTTACAAGTTATATTTTGTGGGAACGGTGGGGATGTGTACCTCATTTATTAATAGATTGTGGTTCCACACACCGACTGCAGCAGTGCTTGTCAAAAAGCTTTTGTAACTACCGTGTAGGGGATGTTTGGTTTATTATTAGGAATTTTTTGGTTTTTAATTGGATACAGGTAGTTTAGCTTTCGGATTTTGTTCGAATACACTAAACTTGTCCATAGACTGGTCAGTTTCTTTTATTTTCCTACTTTGTGTGCGCTCTTATTATTCATTGTTCGTTGCTAATCCGCCAAGAAAGCAATTTCCCCCTTCCACGTATGGTTACCGATGCCAATTGAATGACCCCCCCATACGCGGCTCTTATACACGCTGCTACTATGGTAGCAGCAGGACTTTTCTTGTAGCTCGACTTCTTTACTATTTTCATAGCATACCTTCCTAATGAATTTCATATCTTAATTATAATAGTGTACTAACAGTAACTACTAGAGCTACGTTGGCGCTTGCGCAAAGAGAATATAAAAAGAATTTAGGCCTAGTCTCCAATGTCTCAATTGGGTTTATATTAGTTAGCTCTAGTATAGGTTTCTTATTCGAGCTCCTTTTTCCATTTGATCACTCCTCAGTCCTATCTAAAGCTTTATTGTTTTTTGGGATCCGGATCTATTATTTCTTCACTGGAACCTATTGTCGGATATTCCCAGAAAAAAGTCAGAATAGGCTCGTATGGTGGTTACGAAGATATGCCATACAAGAACTCTTTTTTATTAGGTACACTTTCTATTTGCTGTATTCCACCTCATTGCTTTTTTTTGGTCCAAGATGAAATTCTTATGAAGTTGGTTGTAATTCCACATTTCGCAAGAATAGCTTGTTTCCAGCAGATGACTGCATTTTATATGTTCGGGTGTATTACTTACCTTTGATGGACTTTGCGCGTTCATTTTTCAAGATTACAGTAGCACAAAAAATCGTTCGTTCCTATTCATTCTCTATGGGGAAAGGGAGTACCCCAAGCAGTCAATAGAAATTTACCTTTATCAACAAGAATAATAAGGCCTTTTCTTTTTTTCAAAGGATATGTATAAATTTGAATAATAATCTAAAACAAGCATACGGATACTTTAATACTTCTTTTCGCCAACAAAGTCCCTTCCATGTACCCTCGCGAAGTGGCCCTACTATGCTATTCCTCCTCTCTTATATTGGGTATTATTTACTTTGTTTGTTGGATCACTAGGAATTCATTGTTGATCACGGAGTAATTAGATTTGGATATATTATCCAAATGTTAACTCCACTCACAACCTTTTTCCATCCCAATTCCGAGTAATTTCTGTGACTGGTATGAATTTTTTACAAATGCAATTTTTCAGTAAGTCGAGCTATTTCCGGACTATTCATAGCATATATCTTATATGGGTCTGTCTTATTTTCATTTTTACGGAATTGAACTGTATCAATTCATTTGTAAAAGGTGGCCAAAAGAATTATCTTGGACCAAATCAAAAATGGGATATCCAATGTGGTCAGAAATCGTGGTTTACTAGACATTTTTTATTACTATGTGTTTTACCATGGTCTAAGGGGATTAACCGAACTACTCAGTTTTTTTATAGATTAAATTGCGGAATTACAATGGGGTTTGCATTGCAGTTTTTATAGGGAAGGAATCAAATCTAGGGAGGTGGAACGAATTCTTCTTAATCTATTCTTTTATTTTATTTTATGCATCAATATCGTTATTCATTTTTTTATTTTTTTTATAATTTTTTTTTTTTTGTTATGTAGAAATATCTCTTTTTTTTATACCCTTACTTAGCTCTATTACTATCCTTTGGTGCCTTTTGGTGGTTCTACGCCACTGATTTTTGAGTGATCTCCGGCATGGGATAAATAACCATACGTAATGAACTCCATACAGTTGATCTTTTACACCCGCTCAAGATATGATGACTATTGAAAGAATCTTAATCTTGGGGTAAAACAGTTTACACCTTATGTTTACTTCAACTTTATTCTTTTACATATGAAATGAAGATTTATTTCTTACTTGCAAACTTCTCAGTTGTTTTGTTTCACTCATATAACTATCTGTTTACCTCATTGACCCGAATGATGAAAAAAAAGAAAATACCTATTCAATACATGACATTCCTTCTTTTTCCTTACTTCCTATGAAAGCAGTCTAAATCATTTCAACGATCACCCGTAGAGATATTGATAACACACATAGATTAATGGTATTTCATACTATAGATTGAGCATCAGCTGCGTAACCCACCTGACAAGGAATATATTTATTATTCATCCGTATCCTGACATAAGAACCCAGAGAGCAATACTTGATGGCGACCAAAAAAAACACCTATACTGAATCGGGCTAAACTGGATGCGATCCCAAAAGGATTACTACTAACTTAGTAGCATTGATTGACCACTATCGACGGTCCAATACTAAACAAACAAACATCTCCTCTAGATGGAGTAAGTCCTTCCTTTAAAAAGTAGTTTAGTTCCATCTGCTAAGCTTGAGATCCCAAGGGGCCGGCCTAATTCAGGCCCCATACGTTGTGTCTGCTGCAGATAATTTCTCTTTCTAACCAACACAATACTAGTACCGCCTATTGTAAGTTCCCAATCTAATGGTCAAAATTGGTACAAAGATCCACTAGGATTTCCATATACTTCTTATTAGGATTTCCAATTAGAAAAAGATTGATAGTTGTACTTCTGTCGTATCATTATCATTTCAAACGATTTCACCTCTCCCATAATGATATCTATACTACTAGTATCGCATGAATCAGCCAATGTCATTCTTTTAACTACGTGAGGAAGAATTGTGCAATTTATTAATCCGGTGTACTAATTTTCCATATCCAAGGAACACACTATATCTCCTATCAAATAAATTCCTAATTCCCCTTTTGGGGCTTCTACTCTCACGTAAAGTTTTCTTGTTTCGACAAGTCAAAATTGGGTGAAGGTTTTTTACGAATAAATCTCTATTCAAAATCATTCCATTCGAATTTTTTTTGCTCTATCAAAGTCGTCGGACTTCTAAATTCTCATAGGGTCCTCCAGGAATTCCTTCTTATCTGTTGATTATTTTTATAGATTCCCTCATTCAACCGATTCGTAACTAATAACGAGCTAGACGATCTCCTTCTTTTTGCCATTGGACTTCCCATCGAATGCCTTGTAACCATCATATTATCAATTTTACGAAGATCCATGTGTTCCGAAGCCGTAACACCTCGGTCCTGATACACCACCCCCATTTATTTTATTGCTTCCTCACCCAATACTGCCCCCAATCCTTGACTCGCTCCAAAAAATGGGATTTCGCGTAATGATTTTTTGATATTCAACAATTCCGGTTTAAAAAAAAATAAAAATCGCAAAAATTCCCAAACATTTTATCTACCTCCCTAAGTAGATCGCACAGCTACTCCTCCGATGCGAAATAATATGCACTTATTTCGCATACCTGTGCGGCTTCGATACACATATATCATCTCTCTCTCTTAAAATATAGACAAAGGGAGTCTGCTGCGCCGATATCCGCCATAAAAGGCCCTAAGCCATAACAAATTATATCTAGATACGGCTCGCTCCATCATAATTACTCTGATATAGCTAGCCCTTTTTAGTACTTGAACATTTCCAGTTGTTCTGGTGCATTTTAACCCGTGTATTGCCTCGTGAACATAGTAGCTAAATAATCCCAACGTGTTACATAAGCCGATATTGTCTAAATTGTTCGGTTTTCCGCTATTTTTTTTTCCATCCCTCTTGTAAATAGCCCCATATGGTTTCACAGTCAATAAAATCTTCACCATCGGAGTAACGATCAGTCGAAGAAAACACCATGGCATGATGGGTGGTGATGACCCATATTAATATCCTTAAATCTTTTTTTGTAGCCGGTACAGTCCATATCTTTTTTCCTTAATTCATTAGGTTTCCTGAATTCCTAAAACAGTATAGGTTCATCAAATAAAAAATCTAATACCTACTAGCTAATTCAAACGATTTAATAACGATTTTTTTTTTTGGCTCCCGAATATCCACTGGTCCATTAATTTCTATAACGCGCTCTATTTTCTTTGACACAATAAGCCAGCAGACGTTTCGACGTTTTCTCAGAATTTTTGTAGACTCTTTGGCATAAAAAATCCTTTGTGCAATTCCCAATGGTGAAGTAAGTCTTCGTATCTTATTGGTGAAACTTAATACTTGAATTCAACAGAAACCCCGGTTTTCTTCTTTTTCTTCTGGTGGAAGAAGTGAAAGAAATGAAATTTTTGACCATAAAACTTTTTTTACTTTTTCTTTTTCTTTCTTTTCCAGGCCATGGATTTTACCGATCAGAAAAATAAAATAATTAATTATATATTATGTCAATTTTTTGAATCTAGTCACGCAAAAGTTAGATTTATCCGTTTCTATCTAAATCAAATGTTCCATTGATTTAGAGAGAAAAGAACAAGGATAATATATTTAGAACAAGGATAAATTATTTCTGCATTACGAAAGAGAATGATTTCTTTGCACCTCAAAAAAAGCTTCTGTAGATTTCTTTTAGATTCAATTGAAATTGAGACACAAGTAAATACGTATCATGTACCAGAAGTAACACACCATTATGCGTACTCTTCGGTTTTTATTACTGAAAACGGCAGTTAATATAGGAAATATTAATATTAAATAATTCTGAATATCGTGGATACATACGTATTCTTGACATACTGAAAACGACTACCATTATGGTATCAAACCACTAGCCGCTTCATACAAGCTAAATATTCTAATCCGGTATGGGCCAAAGAAAACATTTGCCTTTAATTAATTTATTTAAATAGTATTAAGACGTTTGTTCCTCATTCAAAAATTGTTCCAGAGTTTCTTCTGTTGTTTTCGTTGCCAAAATACTGGACTTTCTATTCACAAATCCCGATTATGAGAGTTTATAAAAATTGAATTCTCAATTTTACGAGTATAGGAGATAGAATATTTTCAGGAACAAAGAAAATTATATGGATCTTGATCCCCATTCACAAAATATATTGCCATGTCGTCCAGTGGATTTTTTAAAATTCTCTTACAACATATCATTTTCTTTAGGGATTTCTATTAATTGGTGTTACTCTTATCGACAATGAAATACTATGGTTGATATATAAATGGGGGGGGGAATTTTCCATCCCTTCTTAAGATAGACGAATTGGTTCGATAATAATATTCCCTTTTTATTAATCTGTAAGAGCTTATCTTTCTGAATCAGCATTAACATCCGATGTATCCTCCTTCTTTGAATCGAGGATATAGTATTTCCCTTGGATTTATCAATCTAAGTAGGAGACAATATATTCCTAACATATTAAAAATTTTTTGATTCAAGGGGTCATCCCATCTTAATTGAAAAATAAAAAATTTTCAGGAACAAATCTAGTTCTCCTTCCTTATTTTTCTTGGGATTTTTTTTTTTTTTTACTTTTTTTAATGTGATCTCGTGCAATCCTCTTCAGGAGTCCTTTTGGGTTTTGTTTTTGTGGAGTCCGATACAAGTGTGATGACCCTCTTTTTCTTGGTTGGAATTTTGAAATTCTAGTTTTAACGGAATCTTGATGGTTTTGGATTGTGACTTATTTTTGCTCATTTGACATTTTGACTAATATTTTTTTCCATTTTGATTTGTTGACTAATATTTTTTGATTTTGACAACTATTTTTGTGATTTTGATTTGACTAATATTTTTTGCTTTGACTAATATTTTTGGATTTTTGATTTGACTAATATTTTTTTGATTTTGACAATAGTTTTTTTGATTTGAATTTTGACTAATATTTTTTTTGATTTTGACTATATTTTTTTGATTTTGATTTGACTAATATTTTTTTGACTATTGGATTTTGAATAATATTTTTTTGATTTTGATTTGACTAATATTTTTTTTCATTTTGATTTTGAACTCTCATTTTCATTTGTTGATTTGCATAAATCAGTTTCATAATAAATATTAGCGAAAGAAGTAATTGATTGGTATGATCCACGTTTAATCTTTATGCATCAAAAGGTTAAACACACAATTCTGGGAAGAACCAAGGTTCTAGATTTGATTATGTTAGGAATAATTTCACGATTCATTCCCATCAATTCAAAAATTTGTTTATGAGTATATCCTAGTTCATTTTTATACAAAAAAAAATTTCGGTACCGATATTAAATAATCGGTTCCAGTCTCAATATCACTATTGTTCTCAATATCAATATTGTTCTCAATATCCTATTGTTCTCAATATCACTATGTTTCTAATGCCAAAAATGAAGAATTCTATAATCCAAATATTGTCTATACAGATTTTTTTTATGGGTATCAATAAAAATATCCTTTTTTAGGTAACCATCAATAGTCATATCTTAGCCAATACATTTTTTTTTAAAACGATTCGGGTTTCAGTGTGTAGTGAGTCCTTACTATCCCCATAATTTATATAGTCATGTGATAAAAGATCATTATCTGTAGGGTTTTTAATTTTATTTTCTTCTCTTTCCGACTAGGCGAATAAATTCCACTGCATAAAAAAATTTTCATTCATGTAAGGAATTTAATCGGTTCTTTTCTTTTTTATAGATACAATTTCATTGATTCTTTATTTTGAATAGTACAACGGATTGACTCATTTCGCCATTTTTTTCGGTACTAATGAGACCATTTGACCTCCGAGAAAATTATATTGATTATGACACTTTAACCAGTTTTTCCATTTATTCATTCAACTTATTAATTTCTTATGCCTGATTGGCAATCAAATATTCCTCGTGTCATTACAATAATAACTTTTTATCTTGTCTTAATAAAAGGATAGGTCCCGTGATAGTGATATTGAAGACAGATCTCAGGTGATGGTTGTTAAATAAGTGGGTTTGTGACAATTTGCTAAACATACATATGCTTGGGACAAGGAGATAAGTCGTGATAAGTGTTAAAGCATGGTCATAATATTAGGACTAGAAAAGGACTTTTTTATAGTCGAAAAAAGTTCATTGTATCTTGATCTGTTTCATCCATTCTTCTTGATTTATTTCATCGTTTGTAAATGGCTTCATTGATAATGGTTTTTTTTAAAAGGTTGTGCATTACATTAGAAATGGTAACCATACATTGCAAGATACTAGTATATTTTTTCAATGAAGATTTCATAAAATAATGTGATTGCGTATTTCAACGGGTCTTTTTTCTTTGAAGTATCTGCCAAATTATGTTTTTGTAATTCTGGTCTTTTATAATGAGAGGCTGGAACTATTTTTCTTCTTGTCTTTTGTGATTCTTCTATTTGATTCCTTATTGTGATTGTATATCAGCAAGATTTTCATTTTTTTTCTATGGTTAAATAATTTGTCAAATCATAGATCGACATTTGACATGGCCGCTCGATTATCGTGAATCATCTAGCATAAGAGCCGGGAAAATAGACCGATTTGATATCACCTTTCAATTCGAATTAGCACAAGCAATGTCCTCCTTGCATAATATGGAATTCCAAACATTCATGATCTGTATATGAATGATTCGAATTACTTATCCCTCGTCTATTAGAGAACGGGGGGTATCAGTGCTCCAAATAGTATTGTGTTGAAGACTGTTCCAGGCTAGAAAGATTCTTGTGTATTGGGGGGGTCTTCGACTCATATTCCCCAAAAAGTGGATCCCGCTCTAATATCTCGAATAAATTAAATACATTCATTAGATACGAAGGCTTCTTATTCCGCAACGTCGCGACAGCCTTTTTCATTTCGTTTCATACTAGGGGATTTCACTTGGAACATAAATGTTCCCTTACTAACGGATTGGGGGTCCATAACCATGGGTTCCAATGTCGAGATCTTGTAGCTTAGCAATGAGCCCTATCAATTAGTATTACCCAGAAGAACATCAATTATAAAACTAATCCAATTAGATAGCTCTTGCATAGACAAACTTGGGATTTGCCATCCCGGTACGATCAGGTTCAGGATCATGGATCCCTTTTCTATCCAGATAGGAAGTCTGTTATGCACAAATGTACTTTCTAAGTGCGTTGCCCACCATAGATCCTATATCTATTATATTAAGAAGAGATCAAGAAGGGGATTTCTTAGGTGTACAATGGTACTTTCGAACTTGGAACGAGCATGGACATTAACGATATTCTTTATCTTTTGATGTTCTGCCGGATCGGTCGCTCGATCTTTGGTCTTCTCCACCGGCCTGATGAAAAAAATCGGATCACTTCTTAAGATTTCGTTGAGATGATTCTGATTTCTAGGTTTCATATGGCCTATTTAGATAAAGGCGCTCTTGTGGAACCCCCGACAGAAAACGATTTGCAGTCTTATGATATAAGGCGAGTTGCGAGCATGGGTCTTCTGTCGTCCGAACCGTTAGATATTAGCAAACGTCTTGGTCTATCGTTGATC
>PYDT01000948.1:0-15983 GCA_004837865.1 Musa balbisiana
TACTGTAATCTTGAAAATGAACGCGCAAATGTCCATCAAAGGTAAGTAAATACACCCGAAACATATAAATGCAGTCAATCCTGCTGTGAACAAGCTATTATTGCGAAAATTGGTGAATACAACCAACTATCATTAAGAATTTCATCTTTGGACCAAAAACCAGCAAGCGGTGGAATACCGCAAATAGAAAGTGTACCTAATAAAAAGTAGTTTCTTGTAATTGGAACATATCTTCTTAAACCACCCATAAGAGCCATATTCTGACTTTTTTCTGGCGAATATCCGACATAGGTTCCATTGAATGAATAATAGATCCGGATCCCAAAAACAATACAGCTTTAGAATAGCCATGATTGATCAATGGAATAAAGCAGCTCGTAAGAACCTATCCTAGAGCTAACATAATATAACCCATTGAGACATTGTAGAATAGGCTAAACTTCTTTTATATCTCTTTGAGCAAGAGCCAAAAGTAGCTTTCCTAGGTCGTAACGTTATTACACCTCTAAAGATATGAAATTCATTACGTAAGGTATAGCTATGAAAATAGAAGAAGTCGAGCTACAAGAAAATTCCTGCTGCTACCATAGTAGCGCGTGTATAAGCCGAGATGGAGTGGGTCCTTCCATGGCATCGGGTAACATACGTAAGGGGGAATTGTGCGGATTTAGCAACTGCACCAATGAATAATAAAGAGGCACACAAAGTAGCAAATAAGAACTGACCCCATTATTATGGATCAAGTTATTAGTTATTTCGAACAAATCCCGAAATTCTAAACTACCTGTTATCCATAAAAACCTAAAATTCCTAATAATACCAAAAAACCATCCCCCTACACGTTAGTTACAAAAAACTTTTTGACAAGCACTTGCTGTCAGTCGGTCCGTGTGGAACCAAAATCCTATTAATAATAGGAACACATCCCCACCAGTTTCCCAAAACATATAAATTTGTATCAAATTGGACTGGTAACTAATCCCAACATGGAAGCATTGAAAAAACTCATATAAGCAAAAATCTCAGATATCCTTGATCGTGAGAAATAATTGTCACTATAATAGAACCAAGATTCCAACAGTAGTAATTAGTATTGACATAATAGAACTAAGTGGGTCGATCAAATATCCGAACTCTAGGAAAAATCATTATTGATGGTCCAAGACCATAGATATTGATAGTGGAACTTCCATGTATTTGTTGAATAGATAAATTGGCTGAAAACCCCATAACTATACTACAGTAACACACTAGTAAACAGCCCATATACGACGAATATTTTTTGTTGCTGTCGGAATCAGTAGAAGTCCAAATCCTATTGACACAGTAACTGGAAGTGGAAGAAAAGGTATATCCATTCATATTGATATTATGTTCCATAAGAAAACAAATGAAATCTTTAATCATTCTACTATTCTAGTCTAGTCTTAGTAGAAGATTCTATTCTGGTAATTTATAGCCTATTATATAGTATAATAAGAAAAATAGTATAATAATAAAAAAGAGTTATATCAAAAGGAGTACTTGATTCTAATATAATACTATGAATTCCATATTTAATTTAATAAAAAGGACCTAGTTATCCTATTTGTTCATTTTTTTATAGTAATTCCCTACTCCCTCTGTAACTCCTTCTGAAACTGATTGATTGGATTCCAATACAATAAGGAAAACTTATGTTTTGATTGGATTCCAATACAATAAGGAAAACTTATGTTTTGATTGGATTCCAATACAATAAGGAAAACTTATGTTCATCGGAAAGATACTCCTTACTTCGTATAGAACTGAAATAAAGCTGACTTGATGTTTATCTTTATGGTAATGAAATAATCTTATGTTTAACAGATTAACTCTGTTTGAATGTAATTTGAATGACAACCATAGCACTCGCGCGTAATCATTAATAGAAAAAACTCTTTTTCCAAAAACATTTCCTTCTTTCTTCTACTTGTATTTTCTTCCCTAGTGTTTTGTTGTATATGTTAATATGTGGATGACAATACATATCGTCATTAATACATATATATATGTTTGTGTGGTTTTAATATATATGTTTTTTAATATAGTTTTACTAAAATTATATGTTTTAATAGGTTTTAAATATATTTGAAAATCTTTTTAAAAAACTAGTCTAACCCGGGAATAATTTATAGATAATGACTAAAAGGAACAACCATTTTGAACAAAACAATACCAGTCTTTCACATAAACGATAACACTGGAACCCTTTTTTGAAGGGCAGTCCCCCAAAAAGGTCTTTCTATGTCAAAAAAACGTTTCCGTAAAATAGTTGGAAAAACAAGGATTTTTAGCTGCAGTAACGGCTTTTTCCTATAGCAAAATCGGTTTTCCTCCCCGGCGTTGCAAAAGTTTTTTTGTGCAACAACAAATAATAAAGTCTTTGAATCAATCGGAATGACATACTCGAAGAACTTCGGGAAAGGTTTTTAAGATGACGATTCACAATTAATTAATGTATTTAACTCTTCAATATCAATATATGAGTTAGAACTATCTGTTGTAGTATGTAGCTGTGGTATGTAAATAAAGTATGTATATCGAATTCTGAATATTTTTTTCCTGATCCTACTTTTCACAATAGAAAAACTATTTGTTTTTCTATTGGTGAAAAGTAGAGTATGATTACGATAGAAAGAAAATTCTTGTGTTTCTTATAATGCCTAACAAAACCAAATTTGTTTGGTATCTTACCATTATAATAGATAATGAGAGTATTAACTCAATGGACTAGGAATGATACTAAACTAAGGTGTCGAATCGTTAGAAAAAGTTTCAAATTTCTTTGATTTAGGGAGGACATGGTTATACATAGAATTTTAATCTGGTTATTTAATTTTTCTTCATTGAAAAAAAAATCTTTTTCATTTTGTTTGAATCTATGAAATCAAATCGGATAAATCAAAAACGAATCAAATCAAAAAATAGAAAAGGAACATTCTTAGTTCTATACCTCAACCTCTACCGACAAAACAAACTATTGAGTTCAACTGTTTTGGAAGAACTTAGTTCTAGTACGGCGAAGTTTATTATTAACTACTTTAACAATGCTCCCAACTAAAGATTATTTTTTTGAATATAGATTCAAATAGGATTGAATAGAGATTAAATATAGGCATTTAAATGAATCTTTATTTATCGATTCTAATTTTACTAACTATATTGAATCCTTGATTCTCGAACGATTCAACGTGAATGGCTAGTATTATTTTCAGTAAGCCGCCCCCCCCATGGGGTGGGGGGGGGTTTTGTTTTTGGGGGAAATTGGTTTTTAGAACCCACGCTGCTCTTAGGAAGCGTGCTAAGCATCTCGTTTCGAGTCCGAGTGCGGCATCCTATAAATCCTAGAAAATAAATCCTCTAAAAGAGACACAAAAACGAATCCTATAATAGTATTCAATTCTCGATTTCAATTCTCTAATGGACCCCCCCTTTTATGAGATTTACAACTTTAGACATATATTAACTCATATCTCTTTTTCGATAATTTCAATTGTGATTACGATTCATTTAATGATCTTATTAGTCCGCGAAATCGTAGATTGGTGATTCATTGAAAAGGGATGAAATAGCCACTTTTTTTCCTCATAACAGGAGTATTATTTTCTCGTTGGGTTTTCTTCAGGACATTTTCCATTAAAATTTATAACACGAGTCATTAATCTTCCTTTCGTGTAGTTTCTCCATTATTCATATGATTTCCAAGATGGGGAACCATAAAACATGATTTACTCACATAACCGTCACAAGTACCATTTTACACCGTTTTTTGCCACGGTCGGGGTTTTTTACTGACATGCCTCAATCCGCATATTGTACCTTCTCTACAATCTCCGTGGTTAATATGCACGTAATATGATGTTATTAACTATGCAGCCTCTTTTTACTGCGGATCATTCTTAGCAGTCGCCTTCTATTCATTACATTTTCGAAAAACCTCGATATTTTTGTACAGGTATAATTTCTTAATTACGGTCCATTTTTTCTTTGGTGAGATTTCCAATATTTGGAATGACAAAAGAGTGTTTTTAAACACTTCTTTTCTTTCATTTCGAATTATTATAAATATCAATTGACTCACGTTTTTGGGTTATTGGAGTTATCGTTCATTATTTTTAGGCTTTACTTTTTAAACATGGCATTCTTTGTGGAGCAGTATTGCTAATGGCATGGGATCTTATTGGAATTGGGACCCCAAAGAAACCTTGGCTTTTATTCGTTTACATATTCGCGCTTTATTTCCATCCTAGAACTAATACTATTAGGAATTAGAACAAATCAAAGTTTGAAAAGTACTAATTCGGCACTTGTTGGCTTCTATAGTTTTCTAATAATTTGGATATGTTATTTTGGAATCACTCTATTAGGCATCGTTCTACTAGTTATTGTTCATTCACATTACATCTACTTGAATAAACTAACAGAGAAATAAATTGAATAACCTCATAAAGACTCCATAAGAACTCATCCATATATATAATAAAGCTTCTTGTTTGTGCGAGTTTTTGAAACCGTTTGATCATTCCTTCTTTTTCCCCCACAAAAAAAACGGTTTCAAAACTAAAATTCATCTCATTACCATTCTACTTCCCTGTGTGCTTTGCATTGTACAGCGAACGATTTTACAACTCTCAAAATCAAAGACAAAAATTCGATTCCGTATTATTCATGAAGACTAGCGATGCAGTAATTAGATGGATAGCTTGCACCTGTCAACTGATAGCGAGAGAAACGAAATCCGGATAATACCATACCTATTACGGGTATGAAAGATACAATGAAACCATAGTCTCTCGTGTCCACAGATCCGCAAAATTAGTAGTTTGGAACATTTAATACTTGTATCCATAGAACATCTGAAACGTAACATCGATAATCAAGAATAGGAGTTAATATCATTCCAATGCCATTCCACCTTAATTAGCATTTTTTGGGCATTAAAAGGTATTTTGGTACTAGTAATTACTCCAAAAATACTAATATTCCGCAACAAAACCACTCATGGTCCTGGCAATTCAGGAGAGGGTAAGGCCATCTGGACACTACTGAACATGGTAAATAGTTTTGGCATTGGGATCGATATCCCCCCCATTCGTCGAGATAAACAATACTTATTCTATCACAACTCGTTCCTGCCAAGAAAAAAGCGCGCACCAATACATCCATGAGGAGTATTTTTAAACATGGCACCCGTTGAGTCCCCTCCGGTTTAGACCAATTCCTATAATGTGAAACCCATGTGAATACAGAGGAATAGGCTATTCTTTTTTTTAATTCCGTTGACCGAGAAGGTTGAAGGCATAGATTATTTGAATCGTTCCCACTATTACCAACCGGGAGAAAATATAGAATGAGCGTTGGGTAATAATTTCCTGTTGGATCCTAATAAGTCCATATGCCCCATTTTTAATAAGATTCCAGCTAGAAGCATACATTTAACTGTACTGTGCTCTCCATGTATCTGGTAACCACGATGTAGTGTATAATCGGCGATTGTGACAGCATTAAGCCAGAAGGAACTCCAAATATAATATTATTTCCAATGCCACATGATATGATTGATATTTAATTTTGAAAAATCTAATGTGGTTCATTAGGGCCATATAAACCCATACCTAGAACTCTATTAAGAGAAAAAATGGAGCCCCCGCAGTGTACAAAAACTTTGTGCCGAGTAGAGACTTTCTTTTTCTTTCTCCCCACATGGATAAAAGTAAATAAACAGGAATTAATTCTAACTCCCAAGCATGAAAAAAAGTAAAAGGTCTCGAGAAGAAAATATCCTATCTGACCGCTGTACATTGCTAACAGAGAAAATAGAACACTCGAGAATTTCGAGTAACTGGCCAACCGCTAGGTCGCTAAAGTAGTGATAAATTCCTTTCAGTAAATAGGTCCTATGGAAGCCCATCGATTCCCATTTTTCCAGTGAAATCAAAATACTATCCCTTTTAATCTTCCTCCAATTGGGTTAATGGATCGTCCAATTGGAAATGATAACAGAAAACATAGGTCGTTAGAAGTAGCTCCAACGAGCATATACCTATAGCATAACATACCATCTAAACATCTTATTTCCTTTTATGAGGAAGAAAGCAAATGGAAGAACCGACGGATATCGGCAAAACAACAAGTATTGTTAACCAAGGAAAATAACTCGTTATAAAGACAAGATACGTTTTGAACCAGAAAACCCTGCTCGGAATAGAATAATATATTTCCTCGAGTACGGGCTTTTGTCGGTAAAGAGGAATCAATTGATTCAAGTGGATTTTTTTTTTTGAACGTATCAACTAAACCTAGACCCATGCTGCGAGTGGTTCATATGTAAAGAAAACGGACATCAAAAAATCCGTTTGTTGGACACGGCGGATTAACATTATCAAACCACCAGTCCTCGGTGCTGGTGCGGAAGGCAATTTGGCTAGCTTTACTCCCAAAGGTATCATTTCAAATACAGTTGTGGGGCAGGCTCCGTACCAAATAGTACCACCCTATAATGTATCATAAATTTTTACTGAATGTGACATTGGATCTATAAATTCCAGGTTTTGAACATCAAAAATTTCAATCTGGTAGAAAATTAGTATTTATATTTATAGACCAGACGAAGCAGTGGTTTATTAAAATTTTAAGATCAATATATTTCTAAATCTGTTCATGAGAAAAAGCCAAGAGACTTGATTTCCGTTTCAAAAATCATGATCATACGGAGCACAGTGTAAATTAAAATTGGCCGACAAAACAAATTGATCAATCATTCAAATCAATATTTCAATTTCATATTTGAAATATGGAAATAATAAAAATAAAACTACATTATAGTCAATTTGAAATAGATCGTATAAAAATAAAACTAAATAGTAATTAATTTATTTGCGTGACTTAGTTAACATATTAGTATTTAATAATATGTATTTTATTCTTTTATGATAATATTTATACTATTATACAGTATATTTTATTATTAATAGTGATAATATTATACAGTATATTTAAGTATGAATATAATAAACAATAACAGTATATTATTAATATAATACATTAAAAATACAATAATACATAAAATACATAAAAACATTTAAAATTAAAATACATTAACAATTAAATACATTAAAATGTGAAATACATAAAATTAAAGACATTAAAACTAAATAAAATAAACAAATAGAAAAACGAAATAAAAAAATTATAATACCAATATAAACTTAAGAATTAATTATTTTCCATTAATGGAATAGGAAAGTGAAAGAATAGAAAAGAATAGAAAAAATATCCAATTTAAATTTTATTTTCTTCTGCGTTATTATGTTGTCCGGTGTCGTGATTTATATGACATTCGTAACGATTATTCACTATTAGGATCTGATTAATGAATCACTAATTATTCAACTAAATTACGGATTGATGCTACGAGTTGTTTCTGTGTCGATGAATCGACAAACCATATAGCTAGACCAATAGCTGATTCAGCAGCTGAAACAGCTATAATAAGATGAGAAAATGTTCATTTTAATTGGCGACTAATCAAATAAGCAGAAAAGGTTACAATATTAATATTAACCGAATTTAGTATAGCTCAAGACACCTAATTGCTTCTAACCATGTTTCGACTGGGGATCAAATCCATAGAGACCGTAGAAAAATAAATAAACACTCAAAAAAGTTACATGCTCGAACATAATTGACTACTCCGTATCATTTCGATTCATTTCAATATGAAAATCAAGCGATTCGATTTTTATTTATTTAGAAATTCTAATTCTAAAAACTTTTTAATTCTTTTAAAATTCTAAAAAGTTAAAAAATGATTATTGGCGAGCCATAGTAATTCATATCAGAGAAAACTAAAAGAAGTATAGAAATAGTTAAAAGGAAGCTAAAAAGCTGTCGATAAATGATCCCAATTTGTGAAAGTTACTTATTAGGGATCCTGTTCTATAATTGTTGGAGCTTGTAGTCCAAATAATTCCGTACCATGACGTATCTGGTATAGAGTTAGTAATTGTGAAAAAAAAGAATACTTGTACAAAACCAGTGAAGTGACTCCATCTCCAATGGATCCAAAAATACGACATCATTGGAATAGTATGAACCATTCATGACAATTACCGCAAATAATATGATTAAGACATACGGCTCCCACATAATAAGTAGCTGTGCGGCAGCTACAAAAAAGAGTTCGATGGAAATGTGAGACTAAGGATATACAAAACAAAGAACCAATCCCAACGAAAAAGCAGAAAAATAGGATTGCGTAAGTTCATACTACCCCCAAGACCCCCTAGTCTAAGAAATGACCCCAAAAAGGACTACAAGAATATCATGTATTGGTCCAGGTAAATCCATTATGATATAATATGTAAAAAAAAATAAAGTCAAATCATGACCTACGAAGTCAGGGAAAGGAAAAGGGTTAACCCCATTTTTATGGGATATGGTTATGTCCTATTTCTTGTATATATATGGTCCACAATTAATTGAATTAAAATCTTAGATGGATTAATTTTTATATTAATTTTCTATTATGGATAGTAAGCATTTTATATATAGATATATATAGATATTAATTTTTATATATAGATATAATGTAATAGATATTAATTTATATATAGAGTATAAGGATTTATGGCCAATCCTACTTACTTTTATCAAAGAAAAAGAATAAAAAAAGTAGTTGAAATTGGATATTTCGAATTCCGTGAGAAATATATTATCAGTTTACAATCAAAGGATGGTTCTCAACAATCATAGTTACTTAATTATTATTGTAGTTACTGACCAATTATTATTTAATAATATTTGTAGTACTGGACCAACCAAAAAAAAATTTTGATTCTTTTATATCAAAACACATCTTAGTAATGGTAATGTCTTGAATCAAAGGGTTTATCTTTATCTATTTGATTGAGTCGAATTCATAAACCGGTGTGCATTGTGTGAATCTCCAAATTAATGAAATTGGTAACGACTCAAAGCAATTTGATTATAATTCAATTCGTGACGATCATAAGAGAAAGCTCATATTTCTTCAGTAATGGATAAACAGTTGTGGAACCAATACCGACACAGTTACCACAAAAATAGACCCGAAATCAAATACTTATAATCAAGCAATGTTTCTTTTTCATATCTCTTCAATCTCCAATCAACAACAGGTAGACTATGGGCATACACGAACACATACTTCGAAAGCAATACATTATCAAATTAAAGTGAATTCGACCACGAAAACGCTCTGATGTAATGATTTCCTCATAGGATATTGAATAGTTCCAGGTAACGGTTGGTGGGATAAGGTATTATGAAAACTTTGACCAATATAACTTGCAGATCGTATTGTTTGTTGACATAATTCATGAACCCAAGTAACCATGGGGAAAACATATGGTAGATATCCATAATAAATTGATGTTTCTTTCTCTTGTTTGAAGATGGATGATCTAGAATTCGTTATTCGTATTCTGATTTATAGTGAAACAAGTGGGAAGAGGGTTGTCAATAATGATTACCCAAAGAAAAATAGGTAAAAGAAATTTCCATCCTAAAGATTTTAATAGCTGGTCCATTCTCACCTAGGTAAAGTCAAGTCTGTTGTGATTTTAGAAATGAACAGAAACAAATAAGCTTTAAACTATGTAATAAAGTACAATTGTCATTCCAAAGACGCCAGCGATTTTTTTTATTCCGAACGCTCAGGACATGGATGTACGGAATAGATAAAATTTCACCCACCTCAAGTAAAGAACGTACGATAACAAGAAGCTATAGATTTAGGTACGAAGCAAGATAAAAGAAACCAAAATCTGATACCGAATATTCGGTTGATAACTGCTACAATTACTCTCGCGTCTGGTTAAATCTAAAGGGCAATCTCTCACCTTCAGCTAGAAGAAGAATTATGAAAAACTATAAATCATATGGGCTGACGCCATAGATTCCACCCCCAAAAGCCATATGGGGACCGTGCTTAACTATATCACCTGTACTTGCAATGGTTAGCTAATTAGTCGTAATAACATTACTGTTTCCATCGCTATGCCAAAACCGACATGAGCCTCAGCTTCATACGGCTCCTCTATGTGCCACAATAAATGTAAAGGACGCGGTTCGATATTATCACCCTATCGTTTGGGGTAACTAGAAATAAAGAATATTCAGAGCGTCCAAATTAAACCATGGAATTCCGTTTGCTAGAATAAAAAAAGTGCTTCGGAATAATCTAAGCCCTATGATAATAAAAATGTATTTTTTTTGTTCCGGTAATAACTCAGCCCGTCAATAAAATACTCGTGATATCATTAAACTAAAGAATTTAAAGAATTAGGAATTGGTCATTATGTGATAAACTTCCACCATATGGATGGGAAAAAAGAATAAATAAATAAAAATATCTTTTTTTATTCATTCGATTAGTAACATTCGATTCGTACATTACTTTATTTGTCCTGTTTTCATCTCAGAAGAGGGTACTTTGAAAAAATAAAAAAAAAAAGAATAAGGGATTAATTCTCTATCGGATAGTCATTTATTAATCAGTGAATAGGAGCATTACTCTAGATCGGAATCGTAGGGACGACTGCTTGATCATTCTACACCAACTTAAAGTACCTATTTGTTCGTATCATGTTTTAGTTTTTTTATAATTTTTTTTTTCTTTTTAGTAAGAAATATCGCTTTTTTTTTATACCTTAATATCTCTATACTCAATTCCGTTGGACACTTTGGTGTTCCCCGTCCACTGATTTTTGATTGATCTTACGGCAGTGGTAATAAATACAAGACTGTTAATGAAAACTCCATACGTTGATCTTTTACACCCGCTCAGATATGATGACAATGAAAGAATCCTAATCTTGGGTAAACAGTTTACACTGCTTATGTTTACTTCAACTTTATTCTTGTACTATATGAAAGGAGATTTTATCTTCTACTGCAAACTTCTAGTGTTTTGTTTCATATATAACTATTGGTTCTTTTAAACTCATTGACCCGAATGATGATAAAAAATAAAATACACTATCAATACATACATTCAACTTCTTTCTTTTACTTCTAGGAAAGAAGTAGAAAGTTCATGGTCAACGGAAGCACACGTAGAGGCTATTGATAAACAAAATAGAGTTATGGTATTTCATATAACTAATAGATGAGCAGGCAGCTCTAGACCACCTGAAAGGGATAGTATTATCGATCCGTTATCTGACTAAGAAGCCAAATAGGAGCATACTTGAAATGGCGACCCATAAAAAAACAACTATACTGAGAGCGGCTAGAATGAGGCGATACCCAAAAAGGAATTACTAAATAACTTAGTAGAAAAAAAAAAAAAAAAAAAAATTTTTTAGAAAAAAATGACCACTAAGTAAGGGGGGGACGGTCCAATACTAAACAAAACGAAACATCTCCGCTAGATGGGAGAAGGTCTTCTTTTAAAAAAGTGTTTAGTCCATCTGCTAGAGCTGAAGAATTCCCAAGGGGCGGCATATTCAGGCCCAATCCGTTGTTGGGAGCAGCTGCAGATATTTCTCTTTCTAACCACACAATTACTAGACCCCTATTGTTAATTAACAATATAAGGGTCAAAATGGGTACAAAGACCATATGAGTCCCATATATCTTTTAAGGATTCCGATATAGAAAAAGAATTGATAGTTGGTCCTTCTGCGTATCACTTATCATTTCAAAGAGTCAACCTCTCCCATAATGATATCTATAATACCTAGTGTCGGTCATGATATCAGCCCATCATTCTTTAAACTAGTGAGGAATGACATTTGCAAATTATGAAGGCGGTGGAACGAATTTTACCTCTCCAAGGGGAAAACACTATTATCTCCTATCAATAAATGCCTAATTCCCCCTTTTGGGGCTTCTACTCTCACCGTAAAGTCTTGTTTCGACAATCAAAATGGGTGAAGGTTTTTATAAGAAATCTATATTCAAATCATTCCATTCGGAATTTTTTGCTCTATCCCAAAGCCCGTCGGACTTCTAAATTCTCTTAGGGTTCCGCAGGAAATTTCCTTGTGAGCCTGTTGAATTATTTTGATAGATTCCCCTCATTTCACGATTCGTACTAAATAACGAGATAACGAATCTCCTTCTTTTTGGCCTTGGATTCCCATCGAATTCATTGTAAAAACACTCATAATTATCAATTTTACGAAGATCCATTGTGTTCCAGAAGCCTCTAACTCGGTCTGATAACCCCAATTTATGCTTCCTCTACACCAATAATGCCCACTCTTCGACTCGCTCCAAAAAAATGGGATTTCAGGCGCGTTAGGAGTTTTTGAATATTCATACAATTCCTGTTCAAAAATAATCGCAAAAATCCCAAACATTTATCTATCCACCATAAGGTAGATCGGCAGCTACTCCTCGATGCGAAATAATTTAGGCCTCATTCGAATACCGTGGCTGGATTCGAATAAATCAATATCAATTCGTCTCTCTCTGAAAATATAAGAAAAAGGGAGTCTGGCGCGGCCGATATCCGCCCATAACAGCCCAAAGCCATAAACAACACTGAGAAGCTATACGGGCTCAGCTCCAGAATATTACTCGGTATAGCTAGCCCTTTTAGGTACTTGAACATTTTTACAGTGTTCTGGTTGCATTACCGTTATGCACCTCTGTGAACATAGTTAGCTAATAATACCAAAGTGTTACATAGGCAGATATGTATAATGTTCGGTTTTCCCGCTATTTTTTCCATACCTCTGGTAAATAGCCAATATGGGCTGCACAGTCAATAAACCTCGTACCATCGAGAGTAACGATTCAGTCGAGAACACCATGATTGAGGGTGTGAGGAAACCCATATTAACTCTAAGTGAAATCTTTTTTGTAGCCGGTACAGTCATACTTTCTCCTTAATTCATTATTAATGAATTCCTCAAAAAAGTAGGAGGTTCATCAAATAAAAATCTAATAAACTACTATACAATTCAAAACGATTTTAATTAACGATTTTTTGCTCCCGACTATCACAAATGGTCAATTAATTCGTATAAGCGCTCTATTTTTCTTTGACAAATAAGCCCGCAGCCGTTGAAACGTTTTCTCAGACTTTTTGGTAGACCTCTTGTGATAAAAAATCTCTTTTGTGCAATTCCAAAGTGAGTAAGTCTTCGTATCCTTATTGGTGAAACTTAATAATGAAAGTCAACGAAACCCTGTTTTCTTCGTTTTTCTGGAAGAAGTGGGAAAGAATGAAATTTGTGACCATAAAACTTTTTTTATCTTTTTCTTTTCTTTCTTTTCCAGCCAGGATTTTCCCGATCAGGAAAAATAAAATAATAATGATTATATTATGTCAATTTTTTGCAATCTGTACACGCAAAAATTTTAGATTTATCCGTTTCTATCTAAATCAAAATTTTCCATTGCGTTAGATAGAAAAGAAAAGGATAATTATATTAGAAAAGGATAAGATATTTCTGCATTACGAAAGAGAATGATTTCTTGCACCAAAAAGATTCTGTAGATTCTTTTAGATTCAATTGACTTGATTTACACAAGTAAATACTGTATCAGTACAGACGTAAAAACACCATAATGGGGACATCTTTCCGGTTTTTTTATTTACTGAAAACGGAATGTGATGATATAGGAAATAACTATTAATAATCTGAATCGGGTACAATACGTATCCTGACATACTGAAACGACTACAATTATTGGTATAAAACCAATAGCGATTCATACTAAGCTACATCTTCTAATCGTATTGGGGCCAAAGAAACAATGCATTAATTAATTTATTTAAATCCGTATTAAGACGTTTGTCCTCCATTCAAAATGTTCAGAGTTTCGTATTTCTGTTGTTTTGTGTTGCCCCCCAAACATACTGGATTTCTATTCACAATTCCGATTATGTAGAGTTGAAAAAAATAGAATTCTACAATTCTCTCCGACCGTCTAGGAGATAGAATATTTTCAGGAACAAAGAAATTATAATGATCTTGAGCACCATTCACAAAATAATTTGCCATGTCGTCAGTTGGATTTTTTAACAATTCGTCTTACAACATATCTTTTTTATGTATTTTCTATTAATTTGGTGTTTACTATTATGAACCAATGAAATACTATGGTTTGATATATAATGAAATTTCCATCCCTTGTAAGATAGACGAATTGGTTCGATAATTAATATCCCCTTTTTATTAATTCGTAAGAGCTGGATCTTTCTGATCAGCATTACATCCAGGATGTATTCTCCTCTTTGATCGAGGATATAGTAATTTCCATGGGATTTATCAATCTAAGTAGGAGACAAGATATCCTAAAGTATTAAAAAATTTTTTGATTCAAGGGGTCATCCCCATCTTAATTGCAAAAATAAAAATTTTGTCAGAACAAATCTAGTCTCCTTCCTTATTTTTCTTGGATTTTTTTTTTTTTTTACCTTGTTTAATGTTTGATCTCGTGCAATCCTCTTCCGGAGTATTCCTTTTGGTTTCGTTGTGGATCTGATACAAGATTTAGTTTGACCCTCTTTTTCTTGGTTGGAATTTGAATTCTATTGTAACGGAATCTTTGATGTTTGATTGCTAATATTTTTTCATTTGATTTGAATAATATTTTTTTCATTTTGATTTTGAATAATATTTGTTGATTTTGACGATATTTTTTTGATGTTTGATTTTGACCTAATATTTTTTGATTTTGACTACTATTTTTTTTTTGATTTTGATTTTGACTAAATTTTTTTGATTTGACTAATATTTTTTGATTTTGATTTTGACTAATATTTTTTGATTTTGACTAATATTTTTTGATTTTGATTTTGACTAATATTTTTTGATTTTGATTTTGACTAATATTTTTTTTTGATTAAAAAATTGATTTGCCTCATATTTTTATCATTTTGATTTTGACTAAATCTGTTCATTTTGATTTTGACTAATATCCTTTTCATAATAAATTATTAGAAGAAGTAATTTGATTGGTATGATCCACGGCTTTTAATCTTATATGCATCAAAAGGAACACAAATCTGGGAAAACCAAGGTTCTAGATTTGATATGGTAGAATAATTTCGATTCATTCCATCCAAGTCAAAAAATTTTTTTGATAGTCTTAGTCTTAGTATTTTTATAAATTTCGGTACCGATATACATAATCGTCCCGTCCTCATATCACTATTTTCTCATATCACTATTGTTCTCAATATCACGATGTTCTCAATATCACTAATTGTTTCTATACGGCAAAATGAAGAATTCTATAATCCAAAGATTTCTATCCGATTTTTATGGTATCAATAAAATATCCTTTTTTTAGGTAACCATCAATAGTCCATGTTTTAGCAATCATAAAACGGATTCGGGTTTTCAGTGTGTATGAGTCCTTACTATCCTCCTAATTTATATTTCTGTGATAAAAATCATCTCTGTAGGGTTTTTAATTTCATTTTCTTTTCGACTACGATCTTAATCCCACACACAAATACAACAAACATATATACAATTGCATGTAATTATTAATCGTCTTTTGCTTTTTTATATGAATACAATTTCATTGATCTTTTTTTGAATAGTACCACGTTGAATTGACTCTATTCCCATTTTTTTCGGTACTACTCGAGACCATTTGCTCCGAGAACAAATTATATTATAATGACCCTTAAACCAGTTTTTCCATTTATTCATTCCAGACTTATAATTTTCTTATGCCTTGATTTGGAATCAAATATTCTTCTCTACTTACTGGAGAGATTGCCATTTGAGTTACAGAAGCGGAGGAGAATATAGTAGCAGGTTATCAAACCGAAATTCAGGTATCAGGATTTGGTTTATTTATCTGCTTCTTACCTAAATCTATTGTTTCTTCTTCGTCTATTCGTAACCGGTTCTTCTTAGGTGGTGGAATTTATCATATTCCGTACATATCCATTCCTGAGCTTTTCGGAATAAAAAAAATACTGGGTCTTTTGGAAGGACAATTGGTAT
>PYDT01001852.1:0-15982 GCA_004837865.1 Musa balbisiana
TATTTATTCTTACCTCCATACTTAACTTAGATCGAGATATTGGACATAGAATGCCAATCTTTAAATAAAAAATGTAAAAAAAGGAGTACTACACTGTGACATGACACGTTCGCTAAAAAAAACCCTTTTGTAGCTAACCATTTATCGGAAAAAATGGAAAAACTCAACATGACGGAGGAGAAAGAAATAATATAACTTGGTCTCGGGCATCTACCACTTATACCCACAATGATTGGCCCTACAATCGCTATTCATAATGGAAAAGGAACATTTACCTATTTATAACAGATCGTATGGTAGGTCACAAATTGGGAGAATTCGCGCCTACTTTTACTTTTGCGAGACATGCAAGAAACGATAATAAATCTCGCGTCGTTAGTTAATTTAAAAGTTCATTTTAATATTAATAAAACATTTTAATATTAAATAAATAAACAAATAACGAAACATTTTATATTAAATATAAAAAATATAAAATATAAATTAAATATAAAAAAAATGAATTGAAATGACTTTTTTTTGTGAAAAAAAAATAAAGTATCAAACCAAGTACAATACCCCATGTCTTGCTAAAGCAAGACATGGGTATTGCTACTTTTTTTCAACGATTCGTATACACTAATACAAAGCCTTATCCATTTGTAGATGAAACTTCGACAGCAGCTAGGTCTAAGAGGAAGTTGTGCGCAGTACGTTCATGCATTACTTCCATACCAAGGTTATCACGGTTGATGATATCAGCCCAAGTGTTAATGACCCGACCTAGAACTGTCAACTACGGATTGGTTGAAATTGAAACCATTTAGGTTGAAAGCCATGTGCTAATACCTAAGCAGTGAACCAGATACCAATTACAGGCCAAGCAGCCAGAAGAAATGTAAAGAACGAGAGTTGTTGAAACTACATATTGGAAGATCAAATCGCCAAAATAACACGAGCGCTATCGATATATAAGTCCTCTTCCTCTTAAGACCAATCTTGTACCCTGCGTTAGCAGTTCGTTTTCCGTGGTTTCCCTGATCAAAACTAGAGGTTACCAAGGAACCATGCTAGCACTGGAATAGGGATCCGCGAATCCACCAGCTACACCTAACATGTGAATGGATCCTAAGATGTTGTTGTTTCTGCGCTGGAATACATCCAATGCGTTGAAAGTACCAGAGATTCCTAAAGGCCTACCATCAAAGAGAAAAAACAAAAAAACTTTTCCTTGACCAATAGGGTATGATCAAGAAAACAAGCAGTAGCATCTGCAACAGGAGCTGAATATGCAACGCAATCCAATACGCCTACCCCGACTGAAACTAAGTTCCCACTCACGACCCATGTCAACAGCTACCTACCAGTAAGACGTGTATAACAATTAGCTCATAAGACCACCCTTGTATAACCACTCATCAACAGATGCTGCTTCCCAGATGGGTAAAAATGTAAACCTATAGCTGCAGAAGTAGGAATAATAGCACCAAGATAATATTATTTCCATAAAGTCGAGAACCAGAACAGTATCAACGATACCATCAATATCTACTGAGAGGACAGCAATGAAGCATAATAAATACAGAAGTTCGGTCAATAAGTAGGGATCATCAAAACACCGAACACCCAAATTTAAAAGACGGTTTTCAGAGTGCTGGTTTATCCATTGCAAAACGACCCCTAGGCTTTACTTCGCGTCCTCCCTAAAACTTGCAGTCATGGTAGTCTTGGTTTATTCAATTTTTAAGGCCTCCCAGCACACGTATTTAACTATAACTAGAAATGGAGATAGATAATAGAAGAACTTGTTAGTTTTAACATTAATAGCATGACTTATATGTCCAATGTCAACCAATCTCACCAGAACAGACAGTATATCTATCTTATCTATCTACGGCTAAATCACCCAAATACCTACGACAACTACATAAAAATTTGTAAATGAAATGAATTAAATTTGTAAGAAGTGAATTAAAATAGAAAAGACAGATTATTTTCTATTTTCCTTCTGGGTTGCCAGGACTCGAACCCGGAAACTAGTCGGATGGAGTAGATAATTTTTTTCTTGTTCCAATAGAGAAAAATCCCTCCCAAACCGGGCTTGCATTTTTCATTGCACACGACTTTCCCTATTATGACATATAAAAAACATCCCGAGAAACAAAGAATAAAGTAAAAAATTTTGACTCTCCTTTGATTCAACCAATACACTACTCACCTGAGCTTTCATATGAGAATTCGTGAATACTTTTTTTCTCGAGCCTCTATTCTGTAGATTCATTTCTATTATATCTTCTATTTCTATTGTATTGTTTTTATGCCTATTTGTATTAAACTTAATTTACCAGTTCTTGCTACTGATCACGTCTTCCAAATCCGCAATACTTTCTCTATTAATCCGATGTAAATGTAAACAGAATTCGTCTATTGGGGATACATCAAAGCAATAACTTGTTCTTCTTCCGTAAAGATCTTCTAATATCCCCGAACTTATCTTTGCAAAAACTGCGTACTTGTACTTTGTACTGTATGCGGGCAAAGTTCTAGCACACGCAGTCGAAGTATATACTCCTTCATTCGATACAAACTCTGTTTTTTGAGGATCCACTACTATGATAGTGAGAAAGATTTTCTGACAATATCGGCAATCGATGAATAATATCACAATCTGGATAATCGGTCCATCGGCTTCTAATAGTATGCGATACGGTACACAATTTAGTCTTGTAGACATGATCGAACAAGAGGAATTAATTGGACTATGGTACTAAATTTCTTAGTAAAAATCCTTAAAATGAATTTCTCTAAGCATTTATTCCTTTACCGCGAGAATTTATTCTAGACTATCTTTACAGATCACCCATACATAGAAAAATATTTGATATGGGTTTTATAATGGATCCTGTCCGGTTGAGACCAAAAATAAATATATGCCAGAAATTTACAAGTGGCATTTCCATTTCTTCTCAGAAATGATTCCCCCTTGAACCAGAATCGCTTTTCCTTGATATCGAACATGTGCATGTCAGGATCCTTGAAGACCCTAAATTCTTCTGAAAAAATCGGCACACTAAAGATGTTCGTATTTTTCCATAAAAATGGTGTTCGTTCAAGAAAGGCTCCAAAAATGTTAATCGTAATAAGAAAAGATGTTTTACGAAGAAAAACTAATACAAAGTCACTTCAATACGTAAAACTTATCTAAGAACCAAAATCCGTCTTTTTTTTCTTTTGAAAAAAAACATAAAGAGATTTTATTCGGAGTAATGAGACTATCCATTATAATATGCGTAAGAAAGAACCGCAATAAATGCAAAAGAGGGAACATCCCTGGATCCAGGATTGAAGGATTTGGACCAGGCTTTCCATATTTGGGATGAGTATTAGTATTATCTGACAGAAATTAATGCGATAATTTATCCTCTAAAAGGAAATATTGATGAATAGATTGTAATTAAGGAATTTGTATTTTTGTTTTCTTCAAGGGAGATACTAATTGCACCGAGAATGGAAATTTCCCCAATGACGCAAAACCTCTGAATCATCTGAGACAAAAATGGGATAAAAAAATGTTGTGCCCAACATCGATTTTGGTAAGAATCATTTAACCGATAAATTCAATAATTTTGTTTGAGTACATTCGAATAATTACGCGTTTCACAAGTACTTAACTAAATTTATTGCCATAAACCCCCAAAATTAACGTGTTCTAAAAATTGAACTATTTAAAAACCTGATCATAACAACTACTGAAAATATACTCCTGACAAAGAAGTGGATATAGACAGTATTGTTGCGGAATCTATCTTTTTCTAATATCCTTGTAATTTTTTCCATTTACATTTTCCCACTTGAAGCAGGTAGGAGCATTAATTGGTTTTCAAATGATACATAGTGCAATATGGATCAAACAGGGTATTTTGTATTCTATTATGTCGATAGATACATAGTAATAAAATATTACCCCGAAAAGGGAACCAGAGGGATTCCCATCAATATATCCTTTTTATTCTCTTTTTCTATCGAATTGGTTGATCTTCTCTTCGTTGTTTATCTTCGTTATAATTAAATCGATAACACCCCCTTTATTTTTGCCACCCGATCTCTGCTCTTTTGACTGTGGAATTTATTCTCTTTATCAGTATACTGTTTCTTTCCTTCTACACATCCTTTTCTAATCCATATAGAATAGTTGGATTCATTAAAAAACACAAAAATAAAAGATCAATGGTCCAACCCACAGGAACTACCCTTTCACGTACAGACTAATCTATTTTTAACGTTCCTAATTAATCGGGTAATCGTTCACTTCAAATTAAGAACATAACTCTTTGCTTTTTGTTTTAACCTAATTGGAACCATAGGCTCTATCCATTTATTCACTAGCCCCACCTGTAATGTGAATTGTTTTTGCGTCCCCTCCCTTCCAAAAATTTTTAATAATTTTTGTAGCGATCCAGTAAATGATACACTAAAATAAAAGTTCCACTTTCATTTTAATCTTTTTATTGGTCCTTGTTTATAAATACAGAAAGTTATTTTATTTTTATTACGACCGGCTACTTTTTCCCTTCCTTAAACTTTGAGGATCATCCGTGGTCTTATGACGCTAACAATAGTCTGGACAATTTGTTGTCTTCTCCAAATGTGTAAGAATCATCGCACTTAAAAGCCGAGTACTCTACCGTTGAGTTTAGCACCCCGAATAAAATAAATAATAGATATGTAGAGACGTCAAAAGAAAATAAATTAAAATTGCACTGCCACCCATCAAAACATTGAACTAATAATAAATAAAAATATTTTTATGATCAATTATACAAAATAAATAAAAATGTAAAAATAAAATAAATGACAGATCATATTTAAAGAACCCCATATTCCTAAAAGAGATGCTCAATTGTGACAGACCCCCCCAGTTTTTATAATCAATTTTTATTTTTTGTTTAAGGTTAAATTCCAAAATACTCATATGACAGTAAACCCCCCCCCCCCAAACCAAGTGCAAAACCCATTATTTGAGTACAATGAAGTGAACCCAATATGGGTTCTGTATAAAGAGATTTATGTTGATCTATAACTCAATTTATTTTTCGAATACACCATTGTCAATATGAATGCAATGTTGAGAAAACAATAACAAATAGTAATAAAATAAGGATTTTATTGGGTTGGAACAACATAAATAAAGAAATTTGATGGAAAAAAATAAGAAAAGATAAAGAAAAAATCTCGGGGTTTATTCAATCCATAGAGGTAACAATAATCAAGATTAATCCCTTGTTTTGTTGGTGGATTCCTATAACAAGAAAAGTAAATTTTAAGTATGATAGAGCAAGAAAAGGGAAATTTTTAGGTAAAAAATTGTAAGTACAAAATTATTACAAAGATATTTTTATATTAATCATCTCCCCCTGTTTTATTAATTTTTGGTTGTTTTTTCTTTAATTAACTCGAAGTTTTTTCTTTAAAAAAATTCTGCCTTCTTAAAAATATCATAAACATTTCCTGTAGTTGAGCGCCCTTTTTCAGGAAATATAGAATGCGGGAACGTTAAATAGTTGATTCTTTATCGATCATAAAACGCCACTTTCGAAATCTCTTCCTTCTCTTCGGGATCGAAACATCAATTGCAACGATTCGATAGATGGCTCATTGGGATGATGTACATACACAATCCCCCCCAGAACGTGATGAGGTTTTTCTCCTCATACGTGCTCGAGCTCGAGAAAAAATTATTTAATTTCGGTATATCTTTCTGTCATATAATATCAAATAGTAAACACAAAATGCTCAAATCATGTCATTCATTATTATTATTTGTCTATCCTAAAAAAAAAAAACAAAAAGAGAATTTCATTCATTCGACTCCTAACTCAAGTTGGGTAATTCTGACAGAATGCGAAGGGAATCCTTAGACATTTATTGAGCGTCTCTACCTCTTTGTTTGTCTCCAATCTCGAATCTTTTTTATTCCTGATTCTGACCAATTTTGAACCATTGAAAATAGTGTTTCCCCTTGTTTCGGCATCCTTTAATCTTTGCTTTGTAAAATTCATTGGGGGGGGGGTTTTAGACATTACGTCGGTGATCTTTACTCCTTTCAAAGGGCAGCACATCTTTTGTTTTTTTTATTTCTTTCTATAGATGAATAAATACCTATAAAATATAATACAAGAATTATCTCTGTGGATACCTTTTTTTTTTGATCGAAATCGTTTTAATATCAATTTCCGATTTATTTTTATATTTTAAGGCTATACTTACAACGTTGGTCTAACTTATTGATTGATGGCACTAACCCTAGATTCTTCCTTTTGATAAATGAATCATCCTTTCCGCTCGAGCTCCATCATGTACTATCACCTAAGAAAATTAGAGTTCCTAATGGAACATAACAAACTATGTCGACCAGAGCATCTTCATTTCTATAACATGGTGGATTTAAAAATCCCAGTGATCATGTCCTTACAAGTCGCCACTTGACTCTTCACCAACAAAATCGTATTTCAAACGAAGTTTTCCCTTAACATAATCCAACTAATTTTAGAATTCAATTTAATTTCCACCGCCATGGAATTGATTTAATATGTAATTCATGAATGTCATTGGCTCGATGGGAACAACGGGAAAACTATATATAGTCTATACTTTATACCTATGGATAGATAATTATGTATTTATCCGGAGAAAGCTCAGGCAGGGATGCCCATTGTCTTTAACTCGATATCTTCATATGAATGACACGTATTTCTAAGAAAGATGCTTGCTAGACTTATTTACTTTACTTTACATCTCCAACATATTTGTTCTGGACGATCATCCAATGAAATGCTAACTATTTTTCTAGAACAAAAAAACTATAAACCTCAAATCCTTTAATTTATATATATTTCCCAACCCGGAAAAAAATCAATTAATTAGTCCAATAAACTGTTCCAATGACCAAAACAAAAGGTCGTAATTTTCTTAGATACTATTGATTTATCATATTTCTTCGATACCACCAAGGTTCATAAAAAATGTTTGAAAATCTCCGACTCAGCATCATGAACGGGACTATGTTTTCTAGTCATTACTAAACTGATCCAATTCATCACCAGTCGACGCAATCACAAGGAGTAGCTACAAATTTTTATGCAGATATTTTCATTCCCTAAGGGACATAAATTTTTACCATGTTCAATGAATTATCAATGGTTTTCTTTAACCAAAGAATAAATTGATTCTAAGAATCATTCTAAGAATCCATTTCTAATAATTCAGAACAAAGAAAAGGGTTGTTCTCTTGAAGTTTTTCCGGGTTTTAGTGGGATACAATGTGATACCATCATTTTTTTTCGATGGAAACGATCTGGGACGGAAGGTTCGAACCTCCGAATAACGGGACCAAAACCCTCTTCCTTACCGCTTGGCCACGCCCCATTTTTTCCGGTTGGACTAGTCAAGACTATTTAGTATTATTTATTCGTCAATCCCCAACAGCCCCACCCCCCCCACCAAAAAAAAAATACATGATACATAATAAAAACATATGGGATATTTTGTTTGTTGCTATGTTCACACATGTTATATTGATATCTAATCAAAAAATAATTGATCATTACATAGAATTCAAATTAAGATAATGATGACAGGTAGTTCCTTGTATTCCTCCATTTGAGAATGGAAGGAGGATTTTTGATTTGGGAGAGTTCAAAAAAAAGAAGGAGTTTTGACTTGCCTTTGTCATTTTTTCCCTTATAAAATACTCAATCAAAATAAAAAAGTATCTAATCTACAAGAACGAAATGTTTGTTATGTTTATCGCTTTAGCTTACTCTGTATCTGTCTTATTCTGTCCTTTCTCGAATCGTTTTTTCTTTGCCAACTTGCCTGAGCTTATGCCGGTTCAATCCAATCGTAGATGTTATCCTGTCATACCTGTCCTCTGTTTCTTCTTAGCCTTTGTTTGGCAATCTGCTGTAAAAAGTTTTTCGAAAAATCCGTACTACTTTGCCAAATCCATTCAGATTTATTGCGACAAAAAATTATAAAAATGGTATAAGATCGGCTAAGTCTTACATTAGAATCATAAACCCTCGATTCAAAAATGGAAATTCTGTATAATGAGTAACCGCGGAGAATAATTTTGATCAGTTCTATTTACTCTTTCTGACCTTTCGGTGAGTAAGGAGTTATTAGTTTCTAGGTCCCCTACATACCGAATTGAATCCGATCATGACAAGAAAATTTTTGTGAGGACGGAACACAATCTATTACAAGAAATTCGTAAAAGTGACCTTTTCTTTTTCTTTTCATCAAAAACTTAATTTTGGGGGGTATGATGTTCAAATCAAACACATAGTATATGTGATAAAAAGAAAAAATAGGTAATCTATTCCCTTTTTCTAAAAGGATCTTCATCTTGGAATTGTGTAATGCTTACTCTCAAACTCTTTGTTTTACACGTAGTGATATTCTTTGTTTCTCTCTTCATCTTCGGATTCTTATCTATTACCGGGACGTAATCCTGGACTGAGGATCCAAAAATTTTTGAGTTTTCTTTGTTTTTCTTCTAATTTTTTCTTACTTAATTGTATCTATTCCATATATCACTTTTACCTTAAAAAATCAGACTCGAAATTCTTGCTGAAATCCGAAGTATCAGTATAAATTCGGGCGGGAGAGATAGGGATTCGAACCCTCGTACTAATAACTTTAAACGGATTACAATCCGCCGCTTTTAGTCCACTCAGCCATCTCTCCCAATTTAGAATACAATTGAAATTTCAATAAAATTTCAATAATTGAATTACTATTTCAAGGAAATTGAAATTACATAAAACAAGAAAATATAAAAAGAAAACTTTTTTTTTCTTTTTAAGATCTAATTTATTAAGTTTAGAACGCATTAAATAAAGATTTATTAAGAACGATATTAAACATTTTTATTTAAAAAGATATTAAAAAGATATAAACATTTTTTATTACGAAAGATCTTAACAATGATAGAACGATATTAAACTTCTAATTATAACATTATCATTAAACAGATAAACATTCTATTAAATTTCTAACTATAGGATAGATTTCATTACTATTATAAATAGATTTGCATTACAGCAGAAATTTAAAAAATAAAAGTGAATAATTAAAAATTTTAAAATAATTAAGAATTTAACTTATTAAGAAATTCTAATCTAATTTAAAGGTTAAAGGAATTGAAATTTTATTTCAATTAAGTACAGAAAAACAATTAAGGTTTTTTTATGAGAAAAAATTTCTTAACTCTTATCATTAAATATTATAATATTATTTAACTAGTATTAATATTATATTAATATTAAGTAATTATATAATTTCAGTACTTATATAATTAATATTTTAAGTATATTTAAGTAATTATATAATATATTTATATTCAGTTATATTTATATTATTAATTTACTATTAAGTTAATTTACTGCGTAATTTATTTTATTTTTATGTAATTGTTATTTAAGTTTTCATTTAAGTAAGTTAAGAGTAGGCCCAAGAACGAATTTGATCAGAATTCCATTTAGATAAGATCGAACAGGTATCTCCAATAGAAAGAAAACCTTACTTCTTTTAATTGTTGGTACGAAAGGTTTTCGCCCAGGCCCTGGTCCTAGTTAAGTACTGGCGGCGCCATCTCTTTTTTTTTTTGTCCGCTTCATGACCCCTTCAGAAGACCGAGAATGGCCAGCCATCCAGCAAAGGAAAGTATAAGTATACTTTATACCGTTTTTTAAAATTTATATATGTTATTTAGAAAAGCTTTGTGCTCTTCGCCTTTTTAAAATCCCTCTGTCGGGACTAAATATGTGTCAACGTTATATTTGAATGCTATCTTTGATTTGCGTCCTCACTCCCTTGTTCGACAAATATTCCATTCATAGACAATAATGTATATGTATCGGGATAGTTTAGTGTAACAGTTTGAATTCGTTCTATTACAACTTAAAAGTTAGGGGTCTCGTCGGTTTTTTGCATACTCCGCTCAAACACTTTATTTCTTAAAGGGGTTTAATCCTTTACCCTCAAAGCATATTTGCAGGAAGACATACATTCTTCACGATTTGTATCCAAAGTCCAATTCGAATTCTCTTTCGAATTGAAATCGAATTGATTATGTATATGGAGTCGTGAAACTAATTTTTTTTGATTGGATCATTCTTCCAATCGAATGATTATGAATAAGGATCTATGGATGTAAGATACAAAAGTTTATTTCCAATCGTAACTAATCTTCAATTTTGTGTGTAGAAAGGGAATTGAAGCCAAACACGCAGAAAGTGGTTTTGGGTTACTAACCATGCACATATTGTTTCAGCTCGTGGAAACCAAATGCTTTTCCCGGATCCTTCGGCGGTAAAATATGAACGAAGTACTAGAACTAAACGGATTTGTTAAATCCTCTCCTCTAAAAGAGGGGATCATCTATAACGAGTAGTTTTGGATACATTCAGACAGAAAGGCTGAACATAGATTTATGGATCTAATTTTCTCTCTATGACATCATCTTCCATCAAAGGAGCCGAATGACAATCAAAATTTCACGTTCGGTTTTGAATTAGAGACTTAAAAGTGATCAAGCACGTCGACTATAACCCCTACCTTCCAAGCTAACGAGCGGGGTTCGATTCCCGTACCGCTCTATCTTTTCCTTATCTCTATATTTCTTTTATTAAATTTCTTATACATCTTCTGTATTATTACATACATGCACCATCAATTTAGATATGCATTCTTTTTTTTATTCCCTAAATATTTTCCGGGTATTTTATTTTTTAATCCGAACAAAAGAAGTAAGAAGACAAAAAAATAAAATAGAATGACAAGCGTTCCATTTTTTTTTTTGTCTTGGTTTTTTTTTTCCTAATGGATAGGCAGAGGTCTTCTAAACCTTTGGTAAGGTTCCAAATCCATGGGGTACGCAATGTTATTTCCATCTATTTTTAAAATGGCTATCCAGAACCCCTTTTTGAATCATATCAATCGAACTCTTCTCATGATTACTCTTGTACTAAAATAGAATATACATAATAAATAAAAGTAAAAAAATTATGTTTGTTCCTGAAGTAAAAACATTTTCGATCTGTTCTTGGATAGCTTTCCCCTTCAAAGAAATTCTACTTCCTCGGGGAATGTCTTGGTAGAAGATATAATTTTCTTGGAATTTAGGTTTATGTTTGGTTTAAGTAGCTACGTAACTGACGGAAGAAATTTCTTTACCCTTCCAATTTCTAGCGGATCAAGATATCCATTCGCTCCGTAACTAGTATCTATCTGTTCTTTCCACTGTCGAGAGGGTCTATTTGGTATTGTTTAAGCAAACTCGCTGTAATCTTTGACCTCTTGCCATTGATCTGAGTAGCTTTATCGAGCTCAGAATCGAATTGTGCAAAGGCTTCTAACTCTGTGAATATGCGCTAGTTCCAATTTTTGATTTGCCGGCTACTTGGTTTTCATGCTTTAATTTGAGCTGCGATCCTACTCTAGAAACGGAAATACCCATTACTAGGCAGGTCGTATTCCAGATTGAATCGATCGGCATATAAGAATATTTGTCCATCGTAAATGGAATTACATTAGTAGTGATATAACTGAAACGTCCTCCAGATTGAGTCTCAACTATCGTTAAAGCGGTCATACTTCTTCCTTCACCTAACTAGAATTTGTATTTAGCGCTCTTTCTTTCCAAAGTCTTGAATGCACATAAAAACATCTCCTGGTAAGCTTCACGACCGGAGGTCCTTCCTAAATAAGGAAGAGACATTTGGCGATAAGCTTGTGCTGTTTTGGAGAGATTCATCATAAATTTTAAGTTGTTGTCCACGATACATAAAACCAGCCAGAGCCGCTCACCGTAGAAGGGAGCGAGGTATGTATGTACAGGTGAATCGCCGTTTCGGCTACCACAATAGTAATTCCCATCGCCCCCTTTTTCCCGACAGTAGTCCACTACCTGAGCCCAGAAGATCTTTTGACCATACTACATAAACACATATTTAATTTTTGACCTTTTTTTTTGATTGAGAACGTATCTGTGGCTACGGCGTGTTTGCCGGTCTGTCTTCCCCAATAATTATTCATCGCTGACCGCGTCCTAGTAGGTATCATCGAATCATGGCAATAAGCCCCGTTGAAGAGGCTCATATACATAACGTCCCCTAGAAATAATACCTGGGGCAGGAGATTCCATTAACCGGATTCAGAAGCTGAAATTTCACCTCTCCCATCATAGGTTTACCATAGCATTTATAACACGACCCAAAATACCCTCACTCCAGGGTACTCTGACAATTCTTTTCCTGTTGCTTTTACCTAGACTTCCCTCTTGTATCATCAAACTCATCACCATTAATACAACGCCAACATATTTGATTCCAAATTCAGAGCAATGCCTCTTGAACCCTCTGAAACTCTACTAATTCACCTGCCATTACTTCATCAAGACCTAACACGAGCAATTCGTCGCCTACTCAAGTCGGTACGGTATTCACAATCTTTATTCTCTACTATATTGTTCAAGTACGCTCACGATATTTACTAATTTCGCGGCTCGAAGGGTTTACCATTAGTGTTTCCTTTATTCTTTTAGGAAGGAACAGAAAAAAATAATGCCTAAACTATAACCGAAAACAAGAAGGGCTAATCATCTTATCTTTGCATGGCCCGAGCATGCCAATATTACACGGATCGTACGGAAATGTAACTCGCTATTCAATCAACTATTCAAGTTCCTAGAGCTCCTTTAAGCGTTGGTTGGAACTCGTTTGTCGGACCTGATTAATCGCTCTTGTTGTTCAAACTGCAGGGTTTCATTTTTTGTAATTTTCTAATTGTTCCAAACTATCCTTAGTGGCATTACTCAATTTTGTTTTCTCGATTCTATTTCAGAGTATCCATTCATTCGATACTCATCTGCTTCCATTTCCACTTTACTAAGGCGAGCCCGGGCTCTTCTCGGCTGCTCAATGGCCCCTTTACGAATTCTCCGAATTTCGAATAGTCTCAAAATCCTCTGTTTTCATTATCTATAAATCATTTAATGAAGTAGAATTATCTTACCATTAATTTCAAAACTTCCCTGACTCTTCCCGACCAAAACATGCCAGCTTTCGATTCATTTGGCTCTCACGCTCAATATTTATTTATTTATGGTATATGGTATTCCCATATCTTTTTTAATGTAATGAGCCACCCCTCTCTTTTCTGTTTGTAATCAAAGTGTCAAAACAGGGGGGGGGGGGGGGGGGGGGGGGGTGATACAGACCAGATATCGAGGACTCTTCAGACTAACCCCGACAAAAATCTAGAATTGTTCAGCAAAAGTTTTCTTTATATTGGTATTTTATTAATTTGTTTTGTATTTTATTTATCATTAAATTTTGAATTCTATTTCATTTTTTTATTTTTTAAAAATGACATAATAATTCTTATATTTTTTATTTTGTTTTCTTCAAGTCCAAAAATTCTCTTTTGTTTATACATAGGTCTCATTTCGGCAGTAGATACAAAAAGCAAAGTGCTCATTGTTCTCGTAAATGGTTAATTCTTTTTATCGATATGAGTGTTTCTATCTCAAATCAAATAAATTACCAACTATTTTTTTTAACCATTTTCGGTTACTAACCGTAGTGTAGAAGTGGTAGAAGAGTAACCATGTTTTACCTGGATTTAAAACAATTTTAAGCTTTAAAAAAAAAAAACAACCATTGTTAATGGGCCTCAACATTATTGGTTGATAGAGATCAAAGTGATTACCAATAATCCACGAAATGCTATGGTTCTTACTATGATTTCTTAATTGTATGCAGGAAGTAATTCGTGCGAGATCGTGCACGACCTTTTTCCTATTGCTCCTATAAATACCATAAATAAAGTGCAGCGGGATGGATTCCAACTTATTCTTGAAATACCCAACTCGCACACACTTCCTGGCCAAAATAAATCATACCCCAAGCACTACACTTAGATTATTGGATTTGTTGCTAAATAATCGTTTATTAAACCCGAAACTCCGGCGGATGGCCAGTGGACCCAGGCAACGAGAATCGTTCCATTCTTTCATATTCTACCCCTCTCTTATGGATAGTCCTAACAAAGAACAGATTTCTTTTTGTATCACTTCACTCGCCTTTTGTTTGATCGATTTCTTTTTATTAATTTCATTCCACTTTATTTTAATGGCAATAGATTAAATCATATTGTTTGCCAATTTCTTAGTTTTTGAAGTTTTTCAAGAAGTTTTCCATAAGAATACTTTACTTAGGTCTTAGATCTCATATCAATTGATAATGTCGTTTGTTGAAACGCTTCGAACACTGAAAGTAACAAAGTTTTTTCTATTTGTTACTAAGGCTAAGGACAGAAGGAAGAAAGCACAGCGAATCTGGGTAATTCCTCATCCTCAAATCGCCCTTTCCTGGCGTATCGTCTCAACAATAAGTATTTATAAGTAAAGTTTAATATAATTCGAAGAAGCACAAGGGCACTTTCCAAGTTTTACAAGTTAAAGTTAATAAATAAAGAAAAAGTTGTCAGGTACTTTTTTCTATTAATTCTAGATTAACCAAAGGATTCGCAATAAACCTCTAAACGCACGAACCAGTCCGTAAATGTTAAAGCTTCCTAAAGCTAGACTACGCAATAAGTACCTTCGTATTTTTCCCTCGTGACTTCTGGTTGTCTCGCAATCAACTTCTAACAGCTGGGCCTTGCAGCAGTACCTGACCAACTCCAGTCCAATAGAAGCAGCCCCACGAGCCAATCCAGCAGCAATAACGGAAGCGGCAGAAATCAGTGGATTCTGGTAAGTTCCTCGCACAAAAAAAAAGAATGGTTATGATACAATCAACCAATGAATTATTACTCTTTTTTCATTAAGATCCAGCGTCCAAGTAACTAAAACCTCCCGATTGAATGATAATATTCTAATTACTGAGCAGAATCACACAACTATCTCGTTTTTTCACCCATAATGGAGTTTTTGTAAATCCATATGCCTACAGTTCTAACTATTGTATTTCTTGTGTTTGCGAACCATCTCTTTCATTTAATCTTTCGTTTCTTTACTACCCCATTCTTGAGTTCATTCTCTTTGTTCATTCAATCCAACATCACAGACAAAAATAAAGGACGTATTGAAATCCGTCTAAATGGAGTGTGACTAAATTCCGTGTGGCTGCAATCAATATCAATCAAATTATCCAATAAACATTAATACACATACAATCATACAATATATCAATATGAGTAATAGAAAAGTATGTAGTAGTACCAATATCAATATATATTAATAATTAATACCATAATTATCGATAATATATATACTGATTATATTAACTAATCTTTTGATACTTAGGATATTTTACATATGATATTTATATTAGCTATTAAACTAATTAAACTAATTATTAATGTTAACTAATACTTATTTTATTACTTATATTTATTTACTTTATTTTAAATTTAGTTTATTTATTCTTGCTTTAGTATATTATTATTATATTATATTATATTATAGGCTTATATTATGTATAGGATTATATTATATTACAGAGTAGAAGTTTATGCTATAAAATTAGTAATCGTATGGAATATAGTAATCGTATGTAATTAAGTAATAGCATTACTTAAGTAATATAGTGATGTATATAGGATGATTAGGGATAAGCCTTATATAACTATGATATCTAATGTCTCATATGACATATATATTTTGTTTCTTCGTTCCATACGTAAAAACGTAAACCCACCGCCATTTTTTTTAGATTAAATCGGATTCTAGCATCATGCCTAGCAACAGAGACGGGGGTCCGAGCTTAAGACATTACATACATCTAGTATACCTCCCAACCCTTCTTTTTTTTAACAATTCTGTATACCGTCCATCTTTTCTCCTAAAACCTACGTCATATAGTAATACTTGTATTATGTTTCCCCAACCAATTGGATTATCTTGTCAGGCGGTGGTACCGCCGCGCTCGGTCTT
>PYDT01001250.1:0-15974 GCA_004837865.1 Musa balbisiana
AACGAGGGGTTTTCCCGCCCCATGAGCAACGCTACCCCCCTTTCCGCTTTGTGAATAAGCCTAGAAGGCCTTTCCTTTCGTCCCCCCCCTGAAAAAATGCCATTGAATACGTAATCCCCTTCCACCAAATTGAGAGGATTGGTGTATTTGTTTTAACCTTGGAATTGATGGGAATTTTTTTGTTTTTTTCAGCATCTGTGGGTCAACCTGGTTTTTGTTGGAAAGGTGACAATAGGAGCCTGATTTGCAGGTGGTCTAAAAAATATGCTGCCATAGGGAGAAAGATAATGCAGGAAATTTCAGTAGGGCCCTAATGGACCCCTGGTGGGAAATTGTGGCAAAAATTTCCCCCCCCTGAAGCGCCCATGCTTTTCTTTGTAGTGCCAATAATTTAAGAAGTTTTTTTTTCTTTTTTTAAAAAAATTCAAAAAAAGGTAAAGGGAGGGACTGTTGGTATCCATTTTATAATTTTTTGTATTCCCAAAAGAACACAGTACAAACACAGTGTACAAACCGAAAGAATAGTTCCCCCCCCCCCCCCCCTGGAAAACAATGAAAAACAAGAAAAGAAAAGGAACGAATGACCAATAAGTAAGACATCAAACCTATCTCCACCCAAAGATGCTAATCAGAGTTTTTTAAGGCATGCTGGTTTCCTCTCTTTTCCTCCTCCTCCTCTCCTGCAGTTTTGTTCCCGCTTCGTAGGTGGAGTCCCATGAAAAGGAAGAAATGGTGGGGGAAGAATTGGACTTAAAGACTCAAAAGTGGCAAGTGCAACCTTTCGTTGGGAAGAAAATGGAAAAATTGGGCCAAATTCGGACTTGCAGATATTCCTTTTTGCCTCGGAGGAACCATGGAAACCATTTTCCAACCCCAAGGGCAAACTTTTACCCTGCTTTGAAAGTTAGCACACTTGGTAGTATGCAGGAAAAAAGGGTTGTGGGTTTTAAAAGGTTTGGAATTATGGTTCTTTGTAGCTGGAAAAGGAAAACCAAAAAAAAAACAGGAAATTGGGGGGGGGGGTTTGAGGGTGGTGGCGGTGGTCCCCCTGTGACGTCTGGGCTTTCAAGCATTCAATTAACAGTTTGGTGACAAGGCAGTGGAGGGGAGCAACATCCAAACCCAATTATTTTTGGACCTGTGCCCCTAAAGGGGGAATTAAAATTATTAAAAAACTAATAAGATTAACAGGGCGTAGAAATCTACAACCAGTGGGGGGGGGGGGGGGCTGCCAAGCCGTTTTTTTGAATGCGTTTTTTTTGTCAACTGGGAACCACCCCACGATACCCACAACACGTCCCAGATAGAGTGGGACCCCTTTTTTTTTTTGGGGTGTTTTTTGTATTAAAAGATAATAAAAAAAAAACCATTAAATTTTATCGCTTTTTTTTCTGTTTTGTTTTCCCTCTTTTTTTTTTTTTTGTTTTTTTTTCATTTAGACCTTCAAATTCCCATAAAACCTTTAGAAAAACTAGCAAACGAGGAATTCCAATTTTTAATTTTTGGTATACATGAAATCGTTGAATTTTTCATTCAAACGTGTTTTTATATCGTTAAGTTGGGCCAAATGTTGGTTGGGGAAAAAATCCCAAATTAAAGGCCCCTCCCCCAACCGTGGGCCCCCTGAAAGTGGGTGGGGACCAATGAAAATCAGCTTTTTTTTCCCCAACCTCCCCCTCTTGTTTTCCTCGTCCGCCCCCTCCCTTTAGGTTTCCTACACCTTTTTTAAGTTTTTGGTATATGTTTTTTTTTTTTGTTGAATACTTCCTTTTTTCAAATTTTGTGGGATTTTTTGATGGAGCGTCCCCGAGTAAGCAATGGGAAAACATATGGTGATTAATAGATTTTTTTTTTTTTTTAATGTGTGGTTTAAGGTTTTTAGTTTCTCCGATTTGCACGTTCAAATCATATTCAAGAATTAAATATATGTAGGAACTTTAAATTTCAAATGGTATTCCGAAAAATAAAAATATCGAGGCTTCTTTAGGTTATAATTGTATTGAAGAATTGAGAATTTCGAAAATATATCTCTCAAGAAAAAAATATGAAGAATTACTGGAAAGTTTAATAATTAGTTTTTTTTTTTTATTCCCCCCCCCTCGATATGACCACCTTTTTTTTTTTGAAACTCGTGGTTTTTAAATTTTTTAAAAGTTTTTTTTTTTTTTTTTTCCTAATAAAAAAGTAAAAAAAAAATTTTTCCAAATATCTCACTTGTACACATAAAGAAGTAATAATGGTTTAAAGTTATTCCCCATTAGCTAATTTTTCCGAAAAATAAAAAGAATCACAATCCTAAAAAATTTGAAATTGTTAGGGGAATTTTTTTTGTTATTTAATCAATTACAAAGATAAAGTCGGAAGTTTTTCAGGTTGGCAAATTCCCCCCGAAAATTGTAATGTTGCTTGAATGTGGAAACGTTCAACCCTATTTGACCCCAAATGAAGTTTAAATTTAAAAATATTAAATGAATCCCTATTTTAAACAACTTCATTTATATAACGTTTAAAAATTCCAAAAATGAAGAATACATCCACAAGTTATCAAACAAAAATAATCAAAAATATGAAAAAATTAGATTCAAGTATTTCCAAAACCCCTCAACCACCACCCTAAAAGCTTTTAAACAGTCAAAAATTTTTTTCTCCGAATTAATGGAAAAAGAAAAAAAAAAATATACAGAAAACCCCGCCCTTTCCACGGTTCTATTCCATGGAGATGGAATTTTTTTGGAACCGACCAAAGAGAAAAAAAAAATCCATGCTTACAGGAAATTCATCATCCTGGTCACAAGCCTTCTTTCCTTTTCCCACCGTCCATTTAGACGTTTCTTCCTGTTTGGGTAAGCAATATGAACAATGGCCAAAAAAAAAAAAGGCACGTCGTCCCCATAGAGAAAAAACCATCAAACAGATACCATTCAACAATTTGGTAATTGACAAAAATCTTTCCACTGTGTGTGGGTGTGGTGACCCCCCTCTCCTCCCTCATCTCTCTCCTCCCCCTCTCTTCCCTCCTCATCACCCCAACCTTCTTCTCCCTTTCTGATTCACACTGGCCAATCCGCTCACGGACAGGTTTTTTTTATTCCCTAACAACCTGGGGCTTTTTATAGGGAGAGCCCTACCCCCGATTTAATAATAATTATTCTACCTATATTATTATATATATTATATAGATGATAAAGGGAAAACAATGTTTTTCCACATGTGGCCTCCTTAGATGGCTTTTATGGGTATTTAAAATAAATCTCCCTCCATTACTAATCATGGAACGGCGGCCGATTCGTTCCTCGCCCCCCTTCTCTTTCTAACGGAGCCTCAGCTTTCCCTTTCATTCTTCCTTCTGACCCGAAACCAGTGGGGTGAGAGCTGTTACCCCCTTCCCCCTTTTTTCTCTGGAGGCCGTGTCCCTTATAAAACCAGAACTGGCCGGTTGTACAGGTGGGTGAAGTCCGGTAGCAGTTAACCAACCACCGCGGTTTCTTTTCCCTGAGACCTTTCCCAATTTCCAGCAGATGGAAATTTTTCACCGCATGGAAATAAGAAGAGAGGCCCCGTTTTCGACCACTGAATCGGCCCGGAGAAGAGCAAGTTTCGAAAGGTCCCTCCTACAACACCCTGCCCCCTTTTCATCCCCTTTTCCCTATCCCTTTGCCCCGGTCCCAATCCCTCGTCCGACCCCCGCTTTTTTCCGGCTTGGCCATGGATGAATTTTCCCCTTTTCGGGCGCCCGGCGGATTTTTGTGGTTTTTTTTCAAAAAACGGACGAAGGTAGCATATGGTTTTTTCTACAAAGGTCCCCCCCCGTGAACGCCCACTCGACCGTCGGCAAAAAGCTGAAAAACCGGCTTTTTTGGTGGAAAAAAAAAAAATCCCCGAAAGCAAAAAGCAAAAAAGGCGGGAAGAATTTAAATTCCCCCCCGCCTGGACCCCAACGTCCCCGGCTTTTAACGAGAAAAGGGCCCTTGCCTGCCTGGGATTTCGAGGATCGGACACACGGGGGAAGCCCCCCGTGGGGCCGGCTTCCCCGGCCACTTACTCCCCCCTAAACTGGAGCAGCAAAGCCAGAGCTTACGTCATGACCAAGGCCCTGGAGTCGGGCGAGTTCGGTCAAGGAGCAAGGTGCCACCTCCCCAGCCCGGAGACACCCCCCCAAATCTCCCCTTCCGGCCCGTGGCGTCCCCCCCCGGCGGAATGGCGGGAACCGCCCACCGCCCTTTTTCATGACCCTTTGGAAAAACGGCGGACCTGAGAAACCGCGACCCCCCCACCCCCCGGATTTTCCCCACTTTTCCCCCTGGATCCTTATCCCCCCTTTGCGAGGTTGCCCGGGGCCCATGGAGCGGCCCGCCCTTCTTTCGTCGCCCACCGGAGGCCGGTTTGGCCCAACACCCTGGGGAGGGGCCCCACACCTTACCCCTTGCAAAAAAAAAAAAAAAAAAACCCGCGAAGCCCTTTTTTTGGGTTTACGGCTGCGGCATGGGGTTTTTCTTGTGCTTTTACCAGTTTTGGCCGGCGTCCCTAAGGCCCCACCGCAGATGGAGGTTTTGCAACAGGCAGGCCGCAGTTTGGAATTTTTCCCCTTTGGTTTTTTCTCGGAATCGCCCATTGCCCCCCCCCTCGGTTTTTTTCCCCGCAACCAAGCCCCGGCCGTCCCCACAGCGAGTTTTCGGCCCCTCTTCCGGCCCCGGTGAACTCCCCCCCCTGGATTGCCCCCGACAAATCCCGGAGGCCGGTGTCCCCAATTACGACGGCCCCCCCACAAGTCCCCCACTCCGTCCGCCGTGCCCCCGCAGTTTTTTTGCATTCCTGGGGCCCTTGCGCCTTTTCCCGTCCCTCCTCTCCCAATCCCCCCTCGGGTACGGGCCCGGCGAAAGTCCAACGCCCGTCCCAGGCTCCAATCCCATCGAAAATTGTACAAGAAAACCCAACACCCTCACCCACCGGATCTTTTTTAGGAAAGCAAGGATACGAATGTTCCGTAGGGACAAAACATACGAAAATTGGTTTTGAAACCGTGGGAGAAGTGTAACCTTTAAAGATGTCCTTTTTTCCTTTGGTTTTTTTTTCTTTTCCGTTTTTTCCTCGACTTCCCCCGTTTTTTTCTTTTTTGGTTTTTTTGAAGGGGTTGGAAAAATTTTAATTTTTTTTGCATTTCCATCCCCAAAATTAACCTCCCCCCCCTTTTACTTCGCTCTCCATCGCGCCTTCCCCTCTTTACAAATTTTAAGCTAATTTAACATTGAGTCAAGAGAAACTCCATCCTACGCCCCTACACTGTAATAAAACAGCCGGGTAGTAAAATGAGGTTTTTTTTTTTTGCTTTGCCCAAATTTTTGGCTTCTTTGTTTTTTCCCCTCAAACCCTTTTTTCTTGCTTTCTTGATTTTAATCTGTAGTATCATCATACCATGTTGACCTTTAAGTTTTGTTTTTTTTTTTTTTTTGTTTTTTTGTTTTCCAGATGCCTCCCCTTTCCCGCAGCCTTTTTTCCATCCCTTCTTCAAACTACAAATCAGCCAGGCGGCCCCGGAGAAGAATTTCAGGTTCCCCCAGATTCTAAGATCCCCCACACCAATTCCCTTTTTGTTTGTTTCTTTTGGGTCCCTACTGATTCATCCCTTTGGGGGGGCCCCCGCTTAAATATGTCAAATTTTTCCCACATCCCCTTTTTTTTTTGTAAAAGAAAAAAACAGCCAATCCAACAATATTTTTTTTTCTTTAAGGTGGGGGGTGGGGGGAAGAGGAGGGACCAAGTACTTTGTTTGTCCCTGTCATGTATTTTTTTTTCCTTAAGAACAATCAGAAAATTGTAAGCCAGGGGCTTTGTTCCCCTCTGCCCGCATATTGAATTTGGGGGGGTTTTTGTTTTTTTTTGATTGGCAACTGGCTGCCCTGCATGAAGGAGACCCATCCATCGATTTGGGGGGGGGGCGGGAAGGATTGTCTTGGTTTCGAATTTTACAGTTTAATTGGTTTTTTTGTCTTTCTGGCCCACTACCCAAATAGAAAAAAACCCTATTTGAAAAATTTAGAAGGAGGGGGGGGGAAAAGGGGGGGACAAAGGAAGAGAAAAATAAGAAGGAAACCACAATCATCCTGGCCCATGGATTTTCCTTTCCATGAAAATCACCCCGTTTTGGCCTAAGCATGTAAGGTTTTTCCCTTTTCCCTTTTCTCTTCAATTCCCTTTCCATGGAAAAAAATCATCCAGGCGCCCTTTTGGTTTTTTCCTTTTTTTATTCCGTTTTTTTTATTTGCAAAGATCACTAGAAGGAAGTTGTTTGGGGGGGCAAAAACCAGATTCCTTTTTCCAAGAAAGCAAGATTGGACTTCCCATGGTCTTTGGTAACCAGGTTTTCAATTTTAAACACACATTAAGGAATTATCCCCCCCCCTCCCTCCTCACTAGGCCTCCAAAAATTGGCCATTCTTTTTCAAACAACTTTGCTTGTAAATCCTTTTGTTCATAGTGGTGATTAAGCTTTCTTTTTTCAACATTAGAAATTGCCAACCCCTTGGGTAGAAAAATGCTAATGTTGTGCCCCCCACCCCACCCCTTTTTTTTTTTTTCTTTTTTGTTTTAGTCCCCCCCCCCCCCTCTTAATAGCCCTTCATTTTCAATTTCAAAAGTTTTCAATTCCCTAGCTATACATGGAGTAATATAGAGTCATATGGCCGTCATCAATACTCATCAATGTCCCCCTGAATGAAATTATCGAACATTTTACTTAAATATTTCCTGGGAACACTGGTTGGCATACATACATCATGTTTATGTGTTTGGTTTTTTTTTTTGTTTTCCTAACTAGAAATTACGGGTTTTTCCTTTGTAAAACAATTAGGATTTTGGAAAGAGGGAACCCACTGGTACATGTTTTTTACAACAATGTGTTCAAACCCATGGTCCCCCACTGTTTTTTGTTTTCATAAATTAGAATTTTTTAATGGTTTTTTTTGCAACTTTTTATATTGGTTTTTATTCGCTGTGGAACAATTATTGAAAAATTTCAATTAGACTCCGTTTTTTAGAGGCCTGCTTAAAGATTAGGAAACAAAATTTTATGAAAAACATGAATTAAGATTTTCAGTTTGCCAACAACATAATAACTTACATAATTTTGGGAAATGGTTTTTTTTTTTTTTTTTTTTTTTTTTTTTTTTTTTTTTGTTTTGAGCATTGGGATTAACTGGAGTTTTCAAATAGAGGTTGACCCTTTTAAAATTTTATTCAGAATCATTATGTTTTTGTAAAAATGTGCATAAAATACTCCACCTTGGTGAGTGGTCCCCCCCCCTTGAAATTTTCCAAAGGAAAATTGAAATATTCCCTGTACTGGTCTTTGAAAGAACTTTGTTACGTTGCAAATTTTAATGAACATAACAATCCCTTTGACCTGATTTTTTTAAGCACATACATTTAACTATAATTGTCCCTCCCCATTTAAGGAAAGTCCAGGGGTGAGAAAATTTTATAAAGAATCTCCAAATTATTTAAAAGCCAGCAAATATTGGAATATTTTATCAAAATTTTCATTTTTCCAATATTTTAACAAGTTTTTCCCCCCCCCCCATATCATAAAAGAAACCTAATTTTATTTTTTTTCTATTACGTAAACCTATAACCAAAAGGATTATTTTTTCCCCCTTTTGTTTTTTTTTTTTTTTTTTTCCCAATCTATGAATGGGATGATACTTTTTTTTGTTTCTATTGTTTATATTAAGAGTGTTTTGTATCCTGGTTTTTCCCTGGGCCCAAAAAAAACTTTCCACCAGTTGGTTGCAACCATTTTAAAGTCATGTTTACTACTAGTTGTTCAAAAGCTTGTGACAGAGCAACAATGAGTTTTTTTTTTCCCCCCACTTTCTGCATACTTTTTCTGATGAAAACCATTCCCCTTTTCTTTGAGTTTTGGAAGGGAATGGGGGAAAAATCTTGTTTGACCTTCCATTCATATAAAAAGAACTTCAAAATGTTTTTGTCCAAAGAAAGAAGGGAATGGGAAGGCCCCAAATGTCCAAAGTGAAACCATTGCTTTTAGGTTTTTCCTACAAATACATTCTTTTACTTCCGACTTATCAATTGGGGGAAGGGAAGCAAAACCAAGTTTTAATTGCTTCATAATGTTTTAGTTTTATTTGCTCCTTTTTTTTTTTTCTTTTTTTTTTTTTCTTTTTCTGCCTTTTTTCCTGTTTTTTCTTACTAGAAACACTTAATCAATCCCTAGTTTTCAATGGGTTGGTAGCTTTAATATAATAAATTATATATAATATATATTATTAATATATATATATATATATATATATATATATATATATATATATATATATATATATATATTATAATATAATAATTTATAATATATACTATATTTATCTCCCAAATAAATATCCTTTTTGCAAAAACCATGATATTGAAAAAAATTTTTTTTTTCCATTGCTTTGTTGAAGAAGATTAACTTTTTAATGGGTGCAAAACTTTTTTTTGATGCATTGTTGAACTAGATTTCTTGATTTTCTAGGATTTTTGCACCTAAGGTTTTTTTTCACTCCTAAAAAGTACACCATTTTTTTAGGAATTGGAATTGCTTGGAAATGGAAGTCCAGCAAAGCACATTATGCTTTAGACCCCCGTTTTTATAAGTACTTTTTTTTCACCAAGCCCAATGGGAGTTCCAGTCCCCCCCAGACTTGCAAAACTAGATGATGGAAAACCCAACCTGGATACGTGGGGGTAATTTAAATTTTAATAGTTGGGTTGTGCCCTTAGCCCAATGAAAATTTGAGGTTTTTTTAGAATGAAACTTTTGTCTCCCCGACTCCCCACTATAATTGGCCCTTTTTTTCGTTCCCTTCCCCTTCCAATGGTTTTTTTTCGACGGCCACTGACAGGGTTTTTCAAATCAAAAGGCTTTATTGAATGCATCGTCCCCCCCCCCCGGTGAAGGCCATGAAATTTTGCTCCATCTTGTTTTGGAGAAGGGCTTGGCGAGTTTTTTCCTAACCTCAGAGACCACCACCCCTTTCTTCCCCCCTACAATGTGGAAAAGAGGATGGATCACAAGCGCCAGCTTTGGCCCCCCTGGATTCAAGACAGTGGGGAAGTAAAAGGCTCCCCAAAAACGAGAAAAAAAGGGCAAGGGTAAGGTGGGTGTCCCCTCATCCCTTCCAAATGGGTGGTCCCCCAGATGCCGTAAAGCTTGGGTGCGGCCAGCAAAAAAATAATATCCGCCCCTTGTTGGGCCAATCAATGTTTCCCCCCCCCCCTCGTCGGCAATCTTGGTTTTTTTTTTTTTTTTTTGTTTCCCTATCTCCATGCCAATGCGCCCCTCGCCCCAACGTCCCGCCTTATAAGTCCCCCCATGTGGAAAATTTTACAAATTATTTTTTCCGGCTAAGGGAGCAATCCCCTTCTCCCCCGTCCCCCCTGTGACCCTTCGCTTTAATCTCTCTCCTCTCTCCTCCCCCTCTCCTGTCTCCTGCTCCTCTCTCTGTGGGTGTGTGGGGTGGCGATTGGGTGGTGGCGATTTGACCCCCCCCTGTTTTTTTTTCCTGTTGGCTTTTTCCCCCCTTTCCACTCATGAATTTCCCCCCATGCCATTTTCAAATACAAACAGTCAAAACCCTCATTATAAATACCGGGCCCCTTCCTTGCAGCTTTTTTACCCCCCCCCCTTTTTTGTTTTAAACTTTTTAGCCACCCTTTTGGTTTTTTTTTTTCAAATGTGTTGGGAATTAGAAGAAAGATTTTGTGGGAAGTATGCCCTGATTTTATATCTTCCCTGTTCATAAAGACATCCTGCGGTTAATTTTTTTAAAGTGGGAGTTGGGGGGGTTTAGCCATTGGAAGAAAGTTCCTGTAGGCGGTGTGGGGAGGCCGATTTATGAGCATGGGCAGAGAAGAGGGGGAGGAGGCCATTCCAAGGAAACGAGAAGCCCTGAGGCTTGCGGGAGGGACCCACGGTCCCCTGTAGTTTTGCCTTTTTCTTTAATTCTTTGCACCCAGGGGGAAGGCCACGCTTCCCCCTCCCCCATGGTCCCCAGCCTTTATTCCCACGCCGTTGAGTTGGAACGGCGCCTTTTGGAATACTGCTTGTTTGTTCCTCAGTTTTTTTTCCAGACGTTTTTTAACCGGTTTTTTGTGGAAAAATTTTTTGTGAAAAGGAAATTTTTGTCAAAAAGAAAAAGAAAAGAAGAAGAAGAAGAAGAAGAAGAAGAAGAAGAAGAAGAAAAAAATGTTTCGGCGATATGGGGCGAAGGGCCCGGAAAAAGAGTGGAAAAATAGGACCCACGGCCCCGACGACCGAAGGGAGCATTCCAGACACAAACTTTTTTTTTTCAAAAAGTCTGGATAGCCTTGACAAAAATTCCCCGGAGACAGGACTCATCCGTAAAATCCCCCCTTTTTTCGTCCATCCTGTTTTTAGGTCGTCCCCCCGGAAATCAAAAGTTTTTTTTTTTGGGAAGCAATTTCGAAACCTTGCCAAAATGCCATGGGAAGAAGATTGAACGGATGGGAAAAGGAAACATGCCAAACAAAGAAAGCGATTGCCCCCGATAAAAGCCAACCCGTGTGGAAAATTTTGAACATAGTACACAGAATGCAGAAAAAAAGAAAAAAGTAAAAGATGAACAGTCCCCTGTACGTCCCCCAGAAAGAAACCCTGTGTGGTGTGGACCTGCAAAATCCTTTCCAGGGAACCCCTCCCAATTCCCATCCAGTTCCCTAGCTTTTTTTGTGGCTTTGGCAGCAGTAGGTTCCCCAGCCAACTGCCCTTGCCGCCCTTCCCCCATGCCCTTTTTTATCTGACTTTCCCCTCCCCTGAATGACCTCCCACTTGTTTTTTTTGGTGGGTAGAGTTGTTGAAATGCGGCCTTGGAAACGGAAGCACAAAAATTTTATCATTTATTTTTTTTTCTTTTTCTTTGGGAAAAAAACATAAATATTAAAAAAATCCACAATATGAACTAGAGGTCTTTAATTATATTTAGTAAAGCATTTGTGACCCATAAGTTTTTTTCCCCATTAACGGTTCCAAAATTATATTAGATTTTGAATATGTTTGAAATTGAGTTTTTTGTTTCCAATGACATCCAAATTTTTTTCATCGCAATAAAGTTTTTTTGAAAAGGCCGAAAGTTTTTTGGGAGTTTTTTTTGGTATATGAAAAAGACCAATCCGCCCAAACATTTAGTTATATAGAATGTCGATTTGTGTATAGGTTCCCCTAACAATATGGTGCGGAAGAATTTCCCCATAATCCAACTGTTGGAAAACAAGGATAAACCTCCAGAACCCTGCAAACAAAAAAAAAAAAAAAAAAAAAAAACCTTAACGTTAAGAATAAAGACTTTTATCACCAAGAAAAGAATGGGTGAAAACCTACGCCCACCGAGTTTTTAGCACGAATTAATTTGAAGTGAACCAAACACAAATGGGGCTTTCATTAAAAAAGAGGCCCACACAACCTTCCCCCCTTAAAGGAGAGAAGAAGAGAAGAAGCAGGAGGAGAAGAGAGAAGTGAGGAGAAAAACCTTTAAAAAAACCATAAAAAGGATGGGGAAGGCCAGGGCCGGGGGCTTTATTGAAAAACCCGACCAATTTATTATTTTTTGGTTGTTTCTTGCCCCTGAGGTAATTCCAGAAGTGATTGGCCCAATAAGAAAAACAAGTAAAAAAAAGAAGGATTTGGGGGCAATGGTTCCCCCCCCCACTCCTTTGCCTTCCCATTAAGCCTGTTAAAAAGAAGATTGAAAGCAATTATTAGTTTTTTTTTAACACTAACGGAAGAAACCCTTTTTTTTTTTCCCCTTGCAGATGAATTTCCACCCCACCAAGTGGGAATAAACTATGCCCTTTGCCACAACAAGGTTGTTTGTGTTTGCTTGTTCCCCCCCCCCTACAGTTTTTTATCGTTGGTTAGTCCCCCCCCCCCCCCCCCCCCCCCCCCCAACAAAGGAATAAACAAAAAAAAAAAAAAGGGACGCACTGGAAGGTTTTTTTTTTGGTTTTCCCCTCTGTTGCCATCGACATCCAAGCCCTGGCTTTTGAAAAGGAACATTATCTTCCCTCCCCTTTTTTCCCACAGTCAGTATTTAAAGGCCCCCACTACCAAACATTAAGGGTGGGAAAAATTGAAAAAAGAAAGAGGCATTCACCTTTTTTTTTTGAAGGTGGAAGTCTCCCATCGCCTCGTTTTTGTCCTTTTTTGAGTTTCCACAACCTCCCCCATCCGCCCGAAGGCGGAAAATTTTTCGACCCCGGAAAAATCTTGAGCCCCAGCCCCCAGCCAAAAATGGTTTTTTTTTGTTTGTTCCCGACCCGATTTCCCCAACTAATTTTGTATATTGGGCCGGAGTCCAGGCAACTAAAAGGGAGGTTGGAGAAAGGGGAGGAAGGAAAAAAAAGAAAGGAGGGAAGAGGGTTCACGGTGGTAATGGGGGCCAGAAAGGAGGGAAAAAAAGAAGCCGGGATGCCAGCCCGAGGGGGCCCAGGAAAGAAGTGTTGAAGCAAATTAAAGTACATATTTTTTATTGTTTTTTACTATTATTATGTAAAAAAAATCTTAATATTTTAAAATTTTAAAATAAAAAAATAAAAAAATATTTTCCCTAAATGATTTGTTGATAAGTAACTTTTTTGGGGGGGGGGGGGGGTGGATATTTTCTTAGAAAAAATTTTTTTTTATTCTGTAGAAATTATTTGTCCCCCATTCGAATCTTGAAAATCTGATAATGATGTGGGTTTCCGATATTTTCTTTTTTTTTTCATTGCTTCATTTTCAAAGGACCTGTATCCGATATAAAATCCAAAACTGGAAAACCTATGGATATAAAATTTTTATCTTTTTAATGAAAAAGTCCCCCCCCCCTAAACCCAAAATTATAATATAATCATAAATTTTTTTATATTTTTGTCATATCCCAATGAAAAGTCCCCCCCCTACCTTTTTTCAAAGATTTTAAATTTCCTTCATAGTTTTTTTTCCTAATCAATCGGAGCTAAAACCCCTGAAAAAACACATACGCGGGTGAAAAGCACACTTTTTTTTATTATTGAGTTTTCCCCAAAATAAGGTGGATAAACAATAGTAAATCCAATAACAGCCGGCCGGAACAAAGAAAAGAACCAAAATGGATCCATTATTTTTCCCGCACTGGAACAGAGTCCCTTTCCCCACCCAACAAAGCGAACGTGTGTGGTTTGGTTAAAAGTCCCAAAACGGGAGGAAGGCACCCAACCCCCTTGCCCTTAACTGTTCCCATACGACCTCCCCCTCCCTGGGGGCATCCCACCTGGCTTCCCTTGAAAGAGCGAGAAATCCCAAACAGTGGGCTCGTCATCCCCCCAGGTTTTTTTTCTGGCTCCCAGAAAACTTGGTTTTTTTGTATACTCCTTCCGTAAACGTGTATCTCCTGTTCAAAAAAAAAAAAAAATAATGGCGGGAGGAAACCGGTCGGCCCCGACCAGCTTTTTCTCGGGGGTGGGCCTGATGGACCCGCGCCCTGTTGCAGGGGCCCCAAAAAAAGGGAACGAACGCCAACCCTACATCTATCCCTTGGTCCCGGAGGTTTTCACAAACGCCCGATTGAAAAACAAACGCCTTCCCTGTAAATCCTTCCCCCATTTGCTTTCAATGCCCTGCAAGTAACGTTATTCCCATATCCCCTATAGTTTTAAACCGTTTCATCCATAAGTGGCAAAATACCAACCCCTCAGAAAATAGAGTCCCCCAGTGGGTGGGGGGAAAAAGAAATTTGCTCCGGATGTTATCCTATGCCCCCCAAGAAAAAAAAGAAAATATAAAAAAATCCTTCCCTTTTTTTCTTTTTTTTTTTACTTTTCCCCCCTTGTTGGAAATCCTCTTTTTTCAAGATGGTGCACCAAGATTTTTTTGTGTATGGTGCCTAGAACTGAATTAAATGATTCCCACCTGAGATGGAAAAAATCGATTTTTTTTTGGGATCGTGAGCCTGTTTGAACAGAGGAGGCATTGGGAACCAGCCAACACACTTGTTTTTTTTCCCAGACAGGATAAGACAAGAAATGAATGCCATAAGTCCCCCCCCCACAGGAAACCGATGCCCTGATTAGGAATGGGCAAAAAACATCGTTTTTTTGAACCCCCTTCAGCCTGCAACCTCCAAATTAACAGTGGGAACCCGACCCCTTTTTTTTTGGTTGGGGGACGAAAAACGCATATCGGAAAAACCCCCCCCAAAAAAAGGCTTGTTTTCGCTTGGGATGGAGTTTTGTGTGCGTTTTTTTTTCCAATGATTTTCTGCCCTTCAAGCGTCCCCCAACCAATAACCAAGAACAAATATTGACCAGAAACAAACCAAAAGAAGAAAGCAAAAAAATTAATGCCACCACAGAACTTGCCTTTTTCTCAATGAAAAATTTAATTCGCGAAACGAAAACCATGGATTACCTTGTAGCTTTTGGTCGCCCATGTTTTTTTTGAATGGAAAAAAAACCATAGGCATTCGGTTTTGGGCGGATTTGGAACAGCGAATCCACTTGGCCGTTCCTTGAAGAACCCTGCAGGCCAGGCCCCACCTTGGGATCCCGGAGAAAGGGGGAAATTCGTGGACGGGCGTTTGGGGTCCGGGTGTGGGCCCGCCCTTGCAAAAAAGCCGTACGTTTAAGCTTCGGGTTTTCCGGGCAAACTTCGGGTAAGTAGTTTTTTTTTTTTACAGCCATTAATGCTGCCCAAAACCCTCCTTGGCTTTGCCCCCCGAAGCACCTGCCCCCACCATGTAGTTCTTCCTCCAACCCTAGGCCCCTTTTTTGAGCCGGGGATTTTTATCCAAACCCCGAAGAAGTCCTTAACCCTAAAGTTGTTTTTTTGACGGACTTTCCCTGCCAGTAAACCCGCTTGGACCCAACCTTTTTCCCCCTTGGAGAAGAGAGAGAGAGAGAGAGAGAGGAAAAACCATAAACCCATTTCAAAAAGTTTCCCTTGAAAGCCCCCCCCCCCCCCAAACCAGAAGAAACGCTTCCGCCTTTTCCCTAAAATCAATTTCCCACTAAAAGCCCTGGAAACACAAAAAACCAAAGATTTGTTTTTTTTTTTTTTTGAACTAGAGGGTAAAAAACAAACCCCAACGTCCGCCTCGTTGATTGCATTTTTGCCCAACCAATTAGCCTTTTTTTCTAGTCCACCCCTTTTTTTTAGTCCCCCCCCCCAACCTCCTTTTCCCGCCCCTTTGGGTGGGGCCTCACACGGGATTGATGGGAATACAGTGTTTTCTCATCCGCATCTGTAAAACGAAAATTTTGATCAAATCACACATCGCAGTATACTAGGCCTTTCTAATCTTAAGGGGTTTTTCTAAGTCGCGATATAACTAGAATACGTTTCAATACCACACATGATTCACTGGATGCCGAGTTTGATGTATCCCATTTGATATCTTCGTATCCGAAATCAACCAATGCCACCCGCGCATTGTCACAAATTTGCGGGTCTTCTTTTCAGCTCCAATCACTCGATAATTTCACAAGCACAAATTCCACTTTTTATGGGCCAGAGATTCTTTTCACAAAACACTCCACTTTTCTGGTTTATTGGTCTTATAATGAAACGTCTAAGGGCTTTGTCACCTCCTTCACTATCTCTCCCTTAGGTAAAATTTTGTTGGCCCAAGCCTTTATTTGTTGGAGGAGAAACCTCGTCCCATTCGAAGTTGTTGATTTTTATACCGTCAATCATAGAAAGAACTTCTGATTCCATCAGAATAGCTTCCTTCCTATAATCTGGAAGTTCTTCTCAGATCAAGGAACTGAATTCAGCTAGACTAAAGATCGTAGTTCTCGACGAGCAATCGAAAAGATTCTGGAGCATCTTCTGGTTAGATCCGTCTTCCTCTCAATGATCGTAGCACCAAGTACTCTGACGACTCTTAGGATCCATTTATAAGTAAGCACCTTGTAAATATGCGCAACACCAATCCCTCTAGAGCCCAAAC
>PYDT01002385.1:0-15972 GCA_004837865.1 Musa balbisiana
CTCGATTTGGGTAACGCTCTCCGCGGCCCGCACCGCAACAGGCTTTACCGGCTAGATGTCCGTCAACTGCTGCGCCTCAAGCATTTTCGGTGAGAACCATCTAGCTCTGGGTCGAGTGGCATTTCACCCCTAACCACAACTTCCATCCGCTGATTCTTCAACCTCAGTCGTTTCGGACCTCCACTTAGTTGTCACCCAGCTTCATCTTGTCCTGGAATAGATCACCCAGTTCGGTCCATAAGCGGACATCGCCTATGAAGACTCGCTTTCGCTACGGCTCCGGGGGGTCCCTTAATCCAGCCACGCCATGAGTCGCCGCTCATTATTCAACGGCACGCGGTCAGAAAATCACATTCTCCTCCCACTGCTTTGGCGCTCGACGTTTCATGTTCTATTTCACTCCCCGATGGGGGTTCTTTCACACCTTTCCCCACTGTACTACTTCGCTATCGTCCCCCAGAGTAATTACCAAAATAACCCTTGCAAGGTGGTCCTTGCTGATTCACACGGGATCCACGTGCCCCATGCTACCGGTCATAGCGTAAGTCGTGATGCTTTTCGGCTACTGACTTTCCCACGAGGTGCCGCAATTCATTCCACCGCTTCGCCTAGCACACGACGCCTGTATTGCTCTCCCCAACCGCCTTTCACGGTTTAGGCTTCTCCCATTTCGCTCGCCGCTACTAACGGGAATCGCTTTGTGCTTTCTTTTCCCTCTGCTACTAAGATGTTTCAGTTCGCCAGGTTTTCCCCTGCCTGCCCATGGATTCAGCAGCAGTTCCGAAAGGTTTGACCATTCGGGAATCTCCTGACTATGCTTATTTTCAACTCCGCCGAAGCTTTCGTCGCTTGCTACCCTTCCTCTTCTCTGGTTGCCTGGTATCCCACCGTAAGCCTTTCCTCGTTGCACCGTCGCATTGCACGTTAAGGCGATTCCATCCTAAGGTGCTGTCTAATAGAAGATCCTTATCAACGGCCCTGAATGATAAATCATAAATCGAACTGCCGAATTGGGTGCTATCAAGGTCAGCTAAGGTCGACGTGCTGGAGATATCGGACTCGAACCGCTGACTCCGCCACAGGTAAACCACCGCCTCTCAGGCCCTCCCCGACTACTTCTACCTGAGGCCAACGATTACAATAACTCCCCCCCGAACACAGCTGACAACTTCATCGTAATGTGGCTCTCCAAAGAGCACTCTTCTCAAAATCTCAAAAGGTGCCTGAGTTGGATCCCTTCTAAGGATTCTTGTGTTCCGGAGATCCATCTACAGGAGAACAGGAACGGAGAGCTCTCCCCTTTTTTCTTCCGCCCGACTCGTTGGTCTTAAGAAAATGCTTGGTTTTTAGAACGAGTGATTGCCCGTCTCCGACCTTATGCCCAACCGGAGATCGGACAGCTAATGGCGGTTTCCCACTTATTGAACGGTGTCTATGGTCGGGTCCGTGACCCCTGGAATCCGAAGGCGTCCTTGGGGTGATCTCGTAGTTTCCTACGGGGGTGTGAGACATGGGGTTCGGTCCATGTGATTTTCCCTTCCTTTTGCCACATTTCGCTCAAAGGGTGGGGGGAGATAGTGCATCAAGCTCTTCGCAATGGGCCAACTTGACCTCTCCCCAGGTATCCCAGATTAGGGAACCTAGAGAGCCCGCCGCTCCAACTATCGTCCATGTACAATCCATTATGTAGATCCTTGAACACTGCCCCTCCTACTCTCTACGTTCTTGAACAGTCCTCCTTTGTCTCAGTAGGTCTTTAGTGGCATTTCCGGTCCTCTTTCCCAGTACTTAGAAAATTGGCCCCGGTTCAGGTACAAGATACTATCATTACCGCCTGGACAATTTAGACATCCAACCCTAATCCGCAACGACGCAATTGCAAGAGCGGAGCTGCTACCAACTGAGGTCTATATCCCCCCGAGCCAAGGGGAGTATTCATGAAAGAGTCAGTGCTTCTTCTATTCTTTTCCCTGGCGCAGCTGGGCCATCGTCTGGACTTGAACCATAGACCTTCGCCCGTGAAGTAAATCATCGCACATACGGCCCCAATTGAGAGAGAATACAATAGATTCTTTTCGGGAGCCGTTCATCCTTCCCGAACGCAGCATACAACTCTCCTTTTTACTGCGCTCTTCAAGTGTGCTTTTCCCTCCCCCTTTCCCTTACCATTACATTCTTGTGAAATACTCCGCGTGGGAAAGAAAAAAGAAGGCGTAAAGACCTCCCGGCCCACCCTAGACCTCTAAATCCTTTTTCAAACTGCTCCCATTCGAGTCAAGAATAGATAATCGACCACAGCCATTGAACTGATCGGGGGCGCCGTAGTGACTGAGGGGGTCGAAGAGCCACGAAGTGAGTTATTTATACCAAGCATTCGTCTTATGGCTAGATCCAATCTCCTGGTCCTGCGGAAAGGAAAAGAATTTCACGTTTCTTCCTTTCGGAAGGGAGTATTAGGGAAATCCTATTGATTGCTGCTTTCTCCAGAACCTCCGGGAAAAGCATGAAAAAACGGCTCGAATGTTACGATCCTCCGTCACCCCAGAATGAAGGGGCGATCTCGGTATTTCTTGGTCGGTGGAGATGCGTTTTTAGTGCTCATTTTTCCCCGTTTGTTAGGTGCCTTTCCATTTTCCCATTGAGCCGAACCTACCTGTGCTCGAGAGGATAGCTGTCCATACCCTGATAAGGGAATGTATGAAGCTTCTCGAGAAGAGATGGAGCCGTGTTGGTCCCCCCCGGACCGCCTCGGATCCCACGAGTGAATAGAAAGTTAGATCTAACATGGATCTCACCTGCATCGCCCCATCTATTCTCCTGAGGAGAAGTTTTGTTTCACACCTCCGTTCGAACAGGAGGATCGCCATGCTAAGTGCCTTGATGATCCACATCTCCGGGTCAGGCGCTGATGCTCACATTTGAACTATCCATGTGGCTGAGAGCCCTCACAGCCCAGGCACAACGACGCAATTATCAGGGCGCGCTCTACCACTGAGCTATATCCCGTCGTGTGGCCTCCCAGTTGGGAGCCTGCTATGCCAAAAGCGAGAAAAACCCATCCCTCTCTTTCCTTTTTACGTCCCCGTTCGCCACAACGGGAGGGACATGGGACGTAAAAGGGGATCCTATCAACTAAAACTTGTTTCCGACCTAGGATAATAAGCTCATGGAGCTTGGGTCTTACTTCACCGTCGAGAAACGAAAGAAGACTTCCAGATCCAAGCTTAGCTCGAACTAGCCCTCTCTTTTTGGTGTGTGAGCAGTGTCCACCCCCAATACCCAACAGCATAAGCATTATCTCTCCCTGAAAAGGGAGGTGACCCAGCCGCACCTTCCAGTAACGGCTAACCTTGTTAACGACTTCCACTCCAGTCCTAGCCCGCCTTCCGGCATCCCCCTCCCTTGCGGTTAAGGTACGACTTCGGGCATGGCCAGCTCCCATATTGTGACGGGCGGTGTGACAAGGCCCGGGGAACGATTCCACCGCCGTATGGCTGACCGGCGATTACTAGCGATTCCGGCTTCATGCAGGCGAGTGTGCAGCCTGCCATCCGAACTGAGGTACGGGTTTTTGTGGTTAGCTCCCCTCGCGGGATCGCGACCCTTTGTCCGGCGCATTGTAGCCCTTGTGTCGCCCAGGATAAGGGGCATGAACTTGACGTCATCCCCACCTTCCTCCGGCTTATCACCGAGTCTTTTCAAGGGTTCAAACTCATGGTGGCCACTAAACACGAGGGTTCGCTCGTTGCGGGACTAATAACCCAAAACTCTACGGCACGAGCTGAACGACAGGCCTGCACCACCTGTGTCCGCTTTCCGAAGTGCACCCCGCTCTTTCCAGATGATTCACGGCATGTCAAGCCCTGGTAAGTTCTGCGCCGCTTTGCATCGAATTACCACAATGCGCCACCGCTTGTGCTCCCCCGTCAATTCGTTGTTTCATTCTGCGAACGTACTCCCCTGGCGGGATACTTTTAACGCTCGCTACAGCACTGCACGGGTCTATACGCACATCGCCTAGATCCATCGTTTACGCTAGGACTACTGGGGTATCTAATCCCATTTGCTCCCCTAGCTTTTCGTCTCTCAGTGGCATTGTCGGCCCAGCAGAGTGCTTTCGCCGTTTGGTGTTCTTTTCCGATCTCCTACGCATTTCCCGTCTCCACGGAATCCCTCTGCCCCTACCGTACTCAGCTTTGGTAGTTTCCACCGCCTGGCGCAGGGTTGAGCCCTTGGAATTTACGGCGTGACTTGAAAAGCCACTACAGACGCTTTAAACTCCCAACTTCCGGATAATCCTGCATCCTCTTGTCCCTTACCGCGGCTGCTGGCTGCACAGAGTTAGCCGATGCTTATCCTCCGATACCGGGGGTCATTGTTTCTTCTCCGAGAAAAAAGTTCACGACCCTTGGGCCGTCTACCTCCACGCGGGCTTTGCTCCGTCAGGCTTTCGCCCATTGCGGAAAATTCCCCCACTGCTGCCATCCGTAGGAGTCTGGCCGTGTCTCAGTCCCATGTGCTGATCATCACTCCTCGGACCAGCTAATGACATCGCCTTGTTAAGCTATTACCTCACCAACTAGCTAATCAACTCAAGCCCCTCCTCTGGCGCTTTCCTCCTTTTGCTCCTCTCCTACGGGTATTATGCAACAAACCGTTTCCATTGTTGTTCCCTCCCAGGGCAGGTTCTTACGCGTTACTCCACCCGTCTGCCACGGAAAACACCACTTCCCCGTCCGCTTGCATGTTTTAAGCATGCCGCCAGCGTTCATCCTGATCCAGTATCGAACGCTCCATGAGAATTCATAGTTGCATTACTTACGCTTCCTTTTTCGTAACAAAGCTGATGGCGATTCTCTTTCATTCTAAGCATTAACTTATTATCCATGGCGCTTCATATTAGCTGGATTTCGCTCCCAGCAATAAGTCATCCCTACCCCTAGTCACGCATCCACCAAGCCTCTTATCCATTCTCGTTCGATCACGCGGGGGAGCAAGTCAAAGAGAAAACTTACCTTGGGTTTAGGGATCATCAGGCTCGAACTGATGACTTCCACGACCACGTCAAGGTGACCTCTACCGCGAGTTTATATCCCTTCCACGGTCCATCGAGAAATAAACTAACTAATCCAAGGCAAGGGTCGAGAAACTCACGCCACATTTCCTGAACAACTTGGAGCCGGGCCTTCTTTTTCGCACTATTATGGATAGTACACAATGGATGGATAGTAAAAAATGGGAAAAATTGGATTCATTGTCAACTGTCTCCTAGCGGAAATAGATTGGAACTACGGCATTCGAAGCATAGCACATGTTTCATAAACTCCCGTACTATTTTCCCGAGCTAATCAGGTCGAGCATGTTTACTGAAAAAGAGATTTTGTTCTCAGGTTCTATTCGATACTGGTAGGGAAGAACCCCCGACTCGGTATTGTTAAAAAAAGAGGGGAACGCAGAACCAATCCAGATGGTATAATCACCCCTTCTTCTTGCGCCAAAGATCTTACCATTTCCGAAGGAACTGGAGCTTACATGTCTTTTCCATTTCAATTCAAAAGAGGTCCTATGTGTTTCCACACCCTTTTTTTGAGACCTCGAAAAATCCAAAATGGACAAATTCCTTTTCTTAGGAATACATACAAATAAAAAAGGATAATGGTAACCCCACCAGTAACTACTTCATTGTCATTTATTAATTCAAGTTTGAAATTTAATTTCATAGTTATAGAAATATTATTTCATAGTAATAAATAACATGTCCTACCGAGACAGAATTTGTAACTTACTATCCTCTTGCCCAGCAGGCAAAGATTTACCTCTGTGGAAAGACTGTTCATTCGTATCGGGGGGGGGACATGAGGTCCACCCATGCAGCCAGAATCCATGTTGTAATATTTGAAGCAGGTTTACCTCCTGCTTTCTCTCACGGTACACACCCTCTTCCCGCGGACCACCCTTTCTCTCCTCGTCCCACAAAGACAAAATGTAGGACTTGTGCCAACAGTTCATCACGGAAGAAAGGACTCACCGAACCGGGATCACTAACTAATACTAATATAATCCCGACTCGGGGATCACGACCTAATACATCTAATATCTAATAGAAACAAACTGTCTTTTCTGTATACTTTCCCCCGTTCCATTGCTACCCCGCGGGCCTACGCAATCGATCGGATCATATTGATATCCCTTCAACACAACAAGGGTCATCGAAGGATTCACGGACGACCCTAAAGCACGAAAAGCCCAGTATCTTTCAGAAAATGAATTCCTATTTTGAAGATTGCAATAACGCATGTAGCTCACAACTACCCGTCATTTTGGATCCAATTCGTGATTTTTCCTTGGGAGGGTATCGGGAAGGATGATTGTAATACTATCGAGTCACATACAGAAGAAAAGGTTCTCTATTATTCAAACGCTGGGGGTAGCAGGATAGAGGAAGAGGAAAAACACCGAAATTTCACATAGTACTTTTTTGTTTTTTGATCGAAAAATAAATCTGATTTATTTCGTACCCTTCGCTCGATAGAAATGGGTCAGATTCTACAGGATCAACAAACCCATGGAACTTAAGGAATGATGGAGGAATAAAAGAAAGAGACGGAAAGAAAATCGAAATGAAAGAAAGAAACAGCAAAAAAAAAATAAGTAATATTCAAAATACGTAAGAAGATAGAAGAGCCCAGATTCCAATGACAAATTCAACCTCGAAAAGATCTTTCCTGTTCTCGCAAATAGGGGCAAGGGATGAATCGAGAAAGATTTCTTGTTCTTATTATAAATCGTGATGTTGATCTCATATGTTTGGTAAAAAGACTAATCTTCCCGCCTTTGATCATAAATTGAAAGTGTTCAGTTGGAACATGAAAACGTGACTGAATTGGTCTGTTACTCTTCGGGCGCGTGGGAATAAGGGAGGAATTTCTCGAACGAAGAAAATGATCCAATTACTTCCAAGAATTGAACGATGATCCGTATGAGGTGAAAATCTCATGTACGGTTCTGTAGCGTGACAGTAAGGTGACTTAATCTGTCAACTTTTCCACTATCACCCCCAAACAACCAACTCGCCTACGTAAGTTGCCAGAGTAGATTAACCTCTGGATTTGAAATCACTGCTTATATACCTGGTATTGGCCATATTTACAAGAACATTCTGTATTATTAGTAAGAGGAGGAAGGGTTAAGGATTTTACCCGGTGTGAGATTCAACATGTTCAGGAACCTACTGCTGTCGGAGTAAAGGATCGTCGACAAGTGCGTTCTAGTGCGTTGGAGATGCTTAGCCAAGACTTGTATCATTGATGATGCCGTGATCGCAGAAACAGTGAAGTGTATGGCTAAACCCCAATAAACGAAGTTTCGTAAGGGGACTCTGGGAGCAGCTACCATTAGACAAAGCTCTTCTTGTCTAAAGAGATTCCGATTCGTAACTATTATATTCCAAGGTTCCCATATTGAAATCATTCGGGTTTGCCCTTACTTTGTCCGTGTCAACAAACAATTCAAATACCTCGACTTTTTTAGAAAGGTCCGAGTCAAATAGCAATGAATTCTAAGCACTTCTTTTTACATTACACTATTCGAAACCACGTACTCGACGTATTGTATGTAAATACAGATTTCCAATCCTAGGCAGGAAAAGAGGGACCGGTCCTCAATTTAAAGTGAGTAAACAGAATTTCCCTACTCGATCTCATAGATACATATCGATTCTGTGGAAAGCCGTATTCGATGAACGGTTCGTAGTACTTCTGGAGGGAGATCTTTCATATTCTTTCGAATCCACACTACAATATGGGGTCAAAAAGCAAAATAATAATCGTTTTAGCCCTTATAAAAGAAAACTGCTTCTGACCTCTTTCACGCCCATGTCACGTCGAGGTACTGCAGAAGAAAAAACTGCAAATCCGATCCAATTTATCGTAATCGGATTAGTGTAAACATGTGTGTTTAAACCGATTCTTAAACACGGAAAAAAAATCCTTGGCTTATCAATTATCTATCGAGCCATGAAAGAATTCAACAAAAGACAGAAACCAATCCCTATCTGTTTACGTCAAGCAATACGTGTAGTAACTCCCGATATAGCAGTAAAACCGACTTGTAAGGCGGATCGACCCCTCAAGTTCCTATTGAAATAGGATCTACACAGGAAAAGCACTTTGGGCATTCGTTTGGTTCTTAGGGCATCCCGAAAACGTCCAGGGTCTAATATGGTCTTTCAAATTAAGCTTCCGCCATTAGTAGATCTGCCAACGTCTGAGCGAAGTGCGATGCCATACGCAAAAATGGAGAGACTCATATAAGCGAGCAAATAGAGCTTTTGCACATTTTCAGTTAATCCATGAACAGATCTATATAAGACACGGTCCATACAGCTCGATCTGAAAAGAAATCCATTAGAAAAGATCGACATATCTTTCTCGAAACAAACCAAAAGGAAAAGCAAGATGGAAACATAAATCAGACAACTAAGCCCTCTCGGGGCTTGCTTAAGAATAATAAAAGAGGAATCTTATGGAACTATCATGGAATAAGGTTGACCTATTCATAGGGATCCGTCAATATCCCATTCCACATAGAAAGTTCGGAAACAATTGGGACTTGTTCGAGTTGGATGCTTACTAATTCTGATCTGGCATTTACAGATGAAAACTTCATTCTCGATTCTACGAGAATTTTTATGAAGCGTTTCTTTGCTTCTCTTCCATGGAAGTTTCATTTTCCCATAATTATCCTTAATTTTTGGCCTAATTACTTCTTCTGATGATCGATTCAACCTCTGATCAAGGATGACCTGGTTCTATTGTCATCTCTCAACAAGTTTAGTAATAAGCATCCAACGGCCCTATTGTTCCGATGGAGATAAGAACCTATATTAGCTTTTCGGAAATTTTTCCAAACGAACAATTTCAACGACATCTTTCAATTTTCTTATTTTACTATGTCAACTCTATGTATTCCTCTCTCCGTAGAGTACTGAATGTACAGGAAATGGCTATAACAGAGGTTCTGTTATCGTATTAACAGCTACTCTAGGAGGAATGTGTAATGTGGTGCTAACATTTAATAACTATCTTTGTAGCTCCCACTGTTTTCAGTTTTTTATGTTCCTACCTATTATCTGCTATACCCAAAGAGATGTACGGTCTAATATAGGCTACTATAAATATTTACTCCTTGGTGGGGCAAGCTCTTCTATCGGTTCAGTTTCTCTTGGCTATATGGTTCATCTGGGGGGGAGATTCGAGCTTCAGAAATAGTGAATGGTCTTATCAATACACAAATGTATAACTCCCCGGAATTTCAATTGCGCTTATATCCATCACTGTAGGAATTGGTCGAGCTTTCCCCCGCCCCCTTTTCATCAATGGACTCCTGACGTATATCGAAGGCGTGCGTTCGTTCGACCAATTCCTACTCTAATCTATCTCTGAGATGTTTTGGATTTTCAAAACTCCATAGACAGGCAGAAGAAAATGCTATCCCCACTCGGACCAAGACATAACTTTTACAAAAGTTTATTGTGATCTTTTGTTCAAATAACAATTAAAGTGAAGCATGGTCAGGAACAACGAATCTCGTTTATGATAAACAGATCCATTTTTGCAATTTCGTATTACGGTAGTTCCTACAAGTATCGGACTAATGACGTATACCCTGCTTGAATTATCGATGTAGATCTACATAGTTGGTTCTCCTCCTTCAAGACTACGAGGAATCGGAGCATCCGTTGACAAAAGGACACCCTAAATGATCATCTCATGGCTATTGAGAACGAATCAATTCAGATGGTTCTATTTCTGAATCTTTCTGATTGCGCCTCCGGAACCAAGGTCGAAAGGATGAATAAAGTCAGTCTTCACAACCACGAGGAGGTTCTCGAAAGTTAGATTTAGTAATCCTTTTTAGAAATCGAATGGATTCGGTCTTATAACATACCGAGGAAGGTAATCACAAGGAAAGAAGATAGTGTCTCTTTTCTTTTATCACTTAGAGCCGTGCGAGATGAAAGTCTCCATCGCCGGTTTGAATGAGGAGAAAGAAGTGAGGATCCTCTTTTCGACTCTACTCTCCCACTCCAGTCGTTGCTTTTCTTTTTGTTACTTACTTCGAAAGTAAAACAGCTGCTTCAGCTTCAGCCAACGCACTTTTCGATATTCCTTTTATTTCTCATCAACGAATGGCATCTGTCTTCTGGAATCCTAGCTATCTTAGCAGATATTGGGGACTCTCATTGTATTACTCCAACAGCATGAAACGTATGCTTGCATATGTCGCAGCGGTCAAATCGGATATGTAATTATGGAATAATTGTTGGAGACTCAAATGTGGATATCAGCCTGATAACTTATATGCGTTCTATAATATCTCCATAATCTAGAACTTTTGCTTGCATTGTCTTATTTGGTCTACGTACCGGAACTGATAACTTCGAGATTATGCAGGATTATACCCGAAAGATCCTTTTTTTTTGGCTCTCCTTCAGCCCTATGTCTCTTATCCCTAGGAGGTCTTCACTCCACAGCAGGTTTTTTCGGAAAACTCCAGCTTTCTTGTGTGGGATGTGGCAGGCATGCCTATATTTCTTGTTTCAATAGGACTCCTTACGAGCGTTGTTTCTATCTACTATTATCTAAAAATAATCATTATTAATGACTGGACGAAATCAAGAAATAACCCCTTACGTGCGAAATTAAGAAGATCTCCTTTAGATCAAACAATTCCATCGAATTGAGTCATGCGTATGTGTGATAGCATCTACTATACCAGGAATATCAATGACCCATTCTTGCAATTGCTCAGGATACCCTCTTTTAGCTTCTAGGTCTATTTCTTAGTTCAGATCCCTCTTACTAACTGGAATAAAGAATTAGTAGATCTGGTTTCCGCTGCCCAACCCAAATGGAATGGGCTGGGGTTATGAACTTATAATCATGCATCGACGCGATCATCAGATTATAAGTTCTTCCATACCGGACCAGACCGGAATGGGTTTTATTTACATTCTTCTTATGAGGAGGGTCATTCAGCGTATGTAAATAGATACTAGTTTACCTATGGATCGTACGTCGTTACATTCTATTTAGATTAGGAATAGGCGTAAATCGGACCTGCTTTGACATCTCTATCGTTCGGTGGGTACCATATTCACTTCTTTTTTGGGCTTCTATTGAATCGAGAATAGTTTATTGTAACTCTTTTTGATATATATAAGGTATCCCCTCCGGATAATTCAATCGAAGCAATTTGATGTCTGACCCGGGCCTATATGACATGACGGATCGAGAAATACTCCCCACCCCTCCACCTTTGTCATATATTCCAGATATCAATTAGATATATATCATATTCCATGGAATACCTATTCACTTTCAGATGCCTTGATGTTGAAATGGTAGACATACGCGAGAACTTCAAAATCTCGTGCTAAAGAGCGTGGAGTTCGAGTCCTCTTCAAGGCTAAATTGAGATGCTCATTGAATGAGGCAATCAATACAGATTCGGATCTAATCATATTGAATACTGAGTATCTTATCTTTGATACGAAGTATTCCGGCAATCCCACTAGCCGAGTCCGAGCTGTTGGATTGAATAGTTCGGCATGGGACACGAAATCTTGGCTATCTTCTCTATCTACTGATGCGAGTCCGTTTGGAAATCGTCCGCCCCGCACCCCCTCCCCGAGTAAATGATTCACGAGGAATCACACAAGGTAAGATTGATAAAACCTCTGGTAAAATACCACCAGTACCCTAACCCGCAGATAAAGTACGTATATATTCCGTTTTCGGGGATTGGCGACTTACCCATTCATGACTTTGGCACTGGACGTTCCCAAAATGGATCGTTCGGGTGATTAGAGAATGAGCAGACTCTTTTGGAGACAGACGTCTGTTGGCATTCCGGCCTTCCTTCCCTTTCGGGCTATCCGAAAGAATAATCCAGTACCGGTCTTGGTCTGAATATCGAATCGGACGAACGCGGCCTCCGTGTATATCTTTGCTTCGGAACAAAACAATTAGATTAGGCTCGGTCCAACCGGAATATGTATGATCCCTATGGGGGATCTTCCAAGTGATAAGATCCATCGACCTGAACAAGATCAAGGTCTATCTATTTCTTTAGTTATTCAGTTAAACCAATGATCGTTATTGGAAGCAATAGCAACAAGCATTTTCATCGACATTCGTATTTTTATTTTTCCGATGGATTTCTGGTTTTCATTAAGAATTGTTTGTGATGTAGTGATAATAACCTGGTTGTTCCCGTTCAAGAATTCTTGTTAGGCAGTTCATATCATCCCTACATAGTGTTTTGATCTAATTTTCATTCTTCCAGGTTTCGCAGTACAGATTGTTCCATGAGCAAGGTCCAAAATATGAATAAAAAATGTTTCCACGACTCGACCACCCGCAATCCTTTCCACTTAATCCCTTTTTCATGGCCAACATATCTTTACGGCTAAGGAATGGGAAATCTTTCTCCTTTTACATGAATCAAATTGTTTCTTTTCATCCAGAAAAGCCATCCCTTTCTCAACATTGTCTTTGTTATTTTATCCAATAGCGTTTCCGTTAGATGGAACAGATTTTATAAATACTGATAACTCTCTGTATAGAGTAATTAGAAAGGAAAGATCCATTAGATAATGGACTATTGCTTCAAGCCATCTCTGCGATGAATCAACAATTCGCAAGTAACCTTTCTTCGTATTCTTGATGAACCCACATTTATACATAGATGGTAGAAGGTTTTGTTTGGGAAGTATAGCAACCTTTGGACAATCTCTTCAAATCTGCACAATAATTCTTTCTCGACGTTAAAACACAGAACAAGGGCTGATCTTTGAATAGGAACAAGAATGGATCCGCAGGGTCCCAAATGAATTGGCTTACTCGAAAAAAGCCTTGTTTCCCTTTGGAATAATCTATCTTCTGTCTGGTACTGCATGGTTTTCACACCTCGCAAGAACTTCCGATCATTCCTCTTGAAGGGCTCTCTCTTCATGATAAGGTCCCGCTTGCCCCTAGCCCGATAAGAAAGTGGGCTTTTCAATACAATCCCAGAGTTTGCCACAAGGCGCCATATTCTAGGAGCCCAAACTATTGATTGAATAAATCCTCTTTTTCCCCTTTATCTGTTGCAGGTCGACGACCTCTTCCTCTTCTTCAAACTCCGATTCGTATTTTTCATATAGAAATCTCTGACAACGATAAACCAAGATCTGTTTTGCATCATATCTACTGTTCGTACTCGAGAAGTAATTCACTCTCGATTTTATTTCAACTGAACTGCAATCTTTTTCTGTCCGTGAGGTCCCACCAGAGCGCCTTCTACTTCTAATAGCCCTGAACTAGATCAGAAAATCATTCTCCGAACGAATCTATAAGAAGTGATCCGATTTTTTTCATCAGTCCGGGTGAATACCAAAGATCTTGATCGCCGATCCGGCAGATACAACTCAAAGATAAAGAAGTATCGTTAATTTCTTCATGCTCGTTCCAAGTTCGAAAGTACCCATTGTACAAATAAGAAATTCCCCTTCTGATCTCTTTCTTCATATAGATAGATATAGGATCTATGTGGCAATTTACGTAGAAGTACATTTTGTGCAACGCCATTCCTATCTGATAGAAAAGGATCCCATGCATCCTTAACCGATCTTAACCTGGTATCGCAAATTCAAGTTTGCTATGAGAGCTAATCTAATTGTATTATTTTCTATAATTTGCTTTCTCTGTGTAATACTAATTGATAGGGCCTCATTGATAAGTGCTACAAGATCTCGTACATTGGAACCCATGGTTATGACCCCCAATCCGTTAGTATGGAACATTTCCTTTTCCAAGTGAAATCCCCTAGTATATGAAAGAATGAAAAAGTGCTTTCGTTGTTGCGGAAGTAATAAGCTTCGGATCTAATGCTGTTTGAATTTAATTTCGGGAGCTATTAGAGCGGGATCCCTTTTTTGGGAATTGAGGTCGAAGCAATAACAAAAATTCTAGTGGACATCTTTCACAATCTCTGGAGAGATAGTTCTCAATAGACCGAGGGATAAGTAATTCGACTCATTCATATACAGATCATGAATGTTTGGAATCCATATTATGCAAGGAGACATTGCTTTTGCTAATTCGAATTGAAGGTGATATCAAATCGGTCTATTTTCGGCGTCATATACATATTAGCAGCTCCGTAGCAAGGTCATCAATCAATATCGTCACTATCATCAATATCGATATCGTCACTATCATCAATATCGATATCGTCACTATCATCAAATCGATATCATCAATAAAATATCTTTAGGCTTGTCATCCGGGAACATTGTTTCGGAATACCGTAATGAAGGACCCTCGGGGTTTTGTCGCTAGGTATTTGACCACATAGGATCGTCCATTCCCTAATAGGACACTATCATAAAATACTCCTAGAATGTGATAGGGCTTAAGCGGAGCGAAAGGGGTTTCCATGAGATGGGAAATGAAACTAGTAGCCCACACTAGGTTTGTGATAAGTTAATTGTCTTATAATGGCAGGAATATCCCGTCGTTCTGCTAAACAGGATACATTGAACTCATAATTCTTATATACTTGCCAACTAAGTATCCGTAAGTAAATGATCCCGGTGTTCCCTCATTTGATACCAGAGTCATTCTTTGATAAATGATCATATGAGTCAGACCTCAATCGAATTTGTCAATCCCTTTAATTTCGTCGTTAAGGGTGGAGAACTGAACCAAGATATGTCTCTTTCTTCATCATCAATCGAATACTTGTTCGCGCCCAGGATTCCTATTTCTCCTCAATCCAATCACCGTTCACCTTTTTTCTTTTTCTTAATCAATGAATAGATCGCTTTACTTACGACTTAGATGGCTCGTATTTCTCTGAAAAAGTGGATTTCGATTGATGGGTTTGGTAGATACTTATGAGATTGATGGATTTGATAGGATACTGATGAGTCGAGAGATTATATTTGTGAACAGTGTGGAATCCTTGAAAATGAGGTTCAGATAATTGAACTTTCGATTGATCCCCGGAACTTGGGATCCCCGCTATAAGATATGCTATCATAGACCCCATTGATTTTCGTTCAACGGGAACTTATGGAGATCGTATCGATTTTTATCAAGAAGGACAGGTTTAGCTTATGCTATCCAAACAGTCATAGGTTCAATAAAGGTTATTCCCGTAGCAATGGAGTTAGGATTTTACAGTTTATGGAGGTAGTAGGGATCCCGTTAGTAGGCGCGAAACATTACTCGTTTGACCGGTATGCTACTACTCGATCTCTACCTGTCATTATTGTGTGTGCCTTCTGGAGAGCACGCATGCCAGAAGGAATTTTGAGCTTGATGCAAATGGCTAAAAATCTTCTCTTCATCTAATTATCATCAGATAAAAAGTGATTCTATGTATCATTCTTACATCTCCTACAACTGGTGGAGTAACACCATTTTGGTATGTTGGGATATCTTATTGCCTGAACCTACGCCTCCATTGCATTTGTCGGTAAAGGTAATTGAACAACATTAAAAGGTAATACCTGAAGGTTCACAAGTGTCCGAGTATTTATTCCATAAAGGTTTATTTCGAACCCAATAGTACCACGTAATCTTTTTAAAAGGTTTCTGGGTGAGTTATTTCAGCTCCACGGTTTCCTTTCCCCTTGAATCCAAATTCACAAATGTAAAGTATAGCCTAATTCAGTTTATTTATTTGTAGCGAACAAGTATTTTAATTCGTCGTAATCAGGTTGTTTCTTTGGTGACATAAGTTCTCCTTGTAATAAGAGCCAGAGGTTCGGATAATTTTATTTATATTTTATTTATTTTATTCTTTATTTTATTATTTTTATATATTTATACTTATAATTCTAATATCACTATTAATAATAATATAAAATTTTTTTAGAATATTTTAGATATAGAAATATATATTGCTATCTAATCATTTCGA
>PYDT01002256.1:0-15972 GCA_004837865.1 Musa balbisiana
CTATGGCCTAGAAAACGAAAAATCGAGATAGGTTCCTGTAGATTGGATTCCCCCTTGTAAAATCGGACGTGAATGTTTCCTTCCTCCGGCTCAAGTAGTTACCTCAAAAAGGGGGATTCTTCGTTATGTTAAAATTGTTCGACAACCCTACAAAACAAAAAGAACTCTCCTTACTCAAGTTCCACTAAGGACCAACGATTCATTCTTCTTTTTTTACTTTTAATTTCCGAATTACTTATGCAAAATACAAATGTAGGAATTTTTAGTAGTCTAGCTTCCCGTCAATGAGATCCCCTTAAAAGAATACTTTGGGACCCGTAGGATTTACTTTCTATATCTCGTTCTATCGACTCCTTTCGTTCCCTACTCCCTCGAGGGTTAATCCCATGATACCCCTTGAAACATATATGCTATAGATAGACTTCTGTAACCATGCATATTTGCTTTGCTTAAACAGAATCTCTCTATAAAGAATGAATGCCTGATTCCACAAAAAAAGTGTTTTTTTTTTTTTCAACGAGGTTAACTAGCATTCCGATTTAACGGAATCGACCATGGATCAATTCCCCTTGCTTGGAATATTTGTAATACACCTATAATTCTGAGTTTCGTTTTACTTTTACTTCTCCCAACCCCCTGTCCTAGCGGGTGCCCCCCATCGGATTGATAGGGCTGACAGTTATCTCAGTCCGAATCTGTAAACGAAAAATTTTGCTCAAATCAACACTCGCCGTATGATCTAGGCCCTTCTAATTCCGTAGGGTTTCTAAAAGATTCGCGATATAAAACCTAGGAAGCCTTTCAAATACCACACATGAATCCCTCGACAGCTGAGTTTTATGTATCCCTTTGAATCTTCGTATCCGAAATCAAACAATTCACCCCGCATTGTTCCAAATTTCGGGTCTTCTTTTTCAGCTCCAATCACTCGATAATTTCCACAAGCACAAATTCCCCTTTTTATGGTCCAAGATTCCTTTCACAAAACAATCCATCTTTTTCTGGTTTATTTGGTCCTTATAATGACACGTATAGGGCTTTGTCACCTCTCCCACTATCTCTCCATTAGGTTAAATTTTGTTGCCCAGCCTGTTATTTGGTGAGGAGAAACTAGTCCACTTCGAATGTTGATGTTGAATACCGGTCATCATCGAATAAAAAGTCTGATCATTCAGATCAAGCTTCCTTCCATTAATCTGAAGACCAACTTCTCTCAGATACAAGGAAATGATTCCGTCTAGAGCTAAAGATCTTAGTCTCGAACGAGCAAGCGAAAAGTTCTGGAGCTCTTCTGGGTTAGATACGCTTCCTCCAATGATCGTAGCCCAGTACTTCTTGACTGCTCTAATTATGATCAGATTTATAATAAGCATCTCTTGTTAAAATATGACAACACCAATCCCTGCTAGAGCCCAAACTTTCCATTTCCCCTCCTCCTTTGTCCCCCTTGCTTCGCCCTTCCTCTAAGGTTGTTGTGTAACAATGCTAATGTCCCACTAGAACGTCCATGGGATTTATCATCAACTTGATAATTAATTTTAAATATAGAACTTTCCTATTAGAACAGTTTGTTCAAACGGATTTCCTGCTTTCTCCATCAAATATCTGCTTTTTCCCGATATTCGGGTTCAAATACCCTGGGATTTTTTGTTTGCTTACTGGCTGTCATAAATTCGATGATAGACTCTGTAACCAGTGCTATATTTTGCTTGCTTTAAACAGAAGCTCTCTATAAAGAAATGGATAGCTGATTCCCACAAAAATGTATTTTTTCACGAGGTATACGTAGCATTCCATTTATCGGAATCGACCATGGACATCCCTTGCTTTGGAATATTGAATACACCTATATTCTGAGTTTCGTTTACTTTTACTTCTCCCAAAACACATTCATGAGCCGGGGCACCCACCGATTGAATGGGATGACAGTTTCTCATCCGCATCGTAAAACGAAAAATTTTGATCAATCACACATCGCAGTAATACTCGGCTTCGAATTCTTAAGGGGTGTATATCTCAAACTTCGCGATAATACCTAGGAAGACGTTTCAAATACACACATGAGTCACGGGACATGCGAGTTTGATGTATCCATTTGATATCTTCGTATCCGAAATCAACAATTCCCCCCCGCATTTCACAAAATTTCGGGTCTTCTTTTTTTCAGCTCCAATCACTCGATCATTTCCACAAGCACAAAATTCCACGTTTTTTGGGCCCAGAGATTTCTTCACAAACATCCATCTTTTTCTGTTTATTGGTCTTATTAATGAACGTATAGGGCTTTTGTCACCTCTCCAACTATCTCTCCAGTAGGTAAATTTTTGTTGGCCCAAGCCTTTTCGTTTGTTGAGGAAAACTAGTTCCAATCGACAGTTGTTGATGTTTATACGGTCATCATAGAATATAAATTCTGATTCATCAGATCAAAGCTTCCTTCCTATTAATCTGGAAGTTCTTCTCATATACACGGAAATGATTCAGTTTCTAGAGCTAAAGATCGTAGTTCTGAACGAAAAAAAACAGACGAGAGAAAAAATAAAAGCGACGCAAAATCCGTAAAAGATTCTGGCGCATCTTCTGGGTTAGATACTCCTTCCTTCCTCCAATGATCGTAGGCACCAAGTACTTCTTGACAGCCCCCCCTCTAATATGATCAGATTTATAGTAAGCATCTCTTGTAGCATATGAGCAACAGCCAATCCTCTAGAGCCCAAACGTCCTTTCCCCTACTCTTTGTCCCCCCTTGCTTCGCCCTTCCTCCTAAGGTGTTTTGGTGTACAGTGCGTAATGTCCACTAGAACGTCCATTGATTTTTATATCAACGTTGATGAATTAATGTTAAAATCTAGGACTTTCCTATAGACCGGTTGATTCAAAGGATTTCTTTCTTACCTCAAATAATCTGCTTTTTTTCTTTCCGGCGGATCTTCGGGTTTCAAATACCCATGGATTTTTTTTTTGCTTACTGGCTTCATATAATTCGAAAACACTATTTTTCTCGAGCCTCTTGCTCATATCTCTCATCAAAAGGTGTATTCTATAATGTCTCTTTAGCAATCCCCCGCAACCCTAGCGAGCATTCAATATCTGTCCCACATTCATTCGGATGGTAACTCTCCTATGGTTTGAAGACCCTATCAACATGTGTTCCATCTTGCAAATAGGCATATTGTCTAGCCAAATTTTTGGAAAATGATACCTTATTCCCTGTCCTTCCCAGCTACTTATCACCTACTTTGATTTCACGTTTCGTGAATATTACACGAATCATTTTACCCGATTATCACAGGAACCCCCTTTTTTCCGGATCCATCTAACATCAATCACGCGACCTCTTCCGCCTATAGGTATTTAGAGAAGTTTTCTTTTGCAGTGGATACCTGAATTCCAAGTATGGCTCGTAATAATCTATCCTCTGGAGCAACGACGATTCGTTTGCTGTCTGGGTGTTAATTTACCTACTACAATATCAACCTGTTTCTTTCTACCCAAGATCCCACATCACCGCCTCCATTTCTGTCTACATTGCGGAGTAAATGAGCCCTAGATGTGGTTTTTCCTTAGTGATTCTTTCAGGTCCCTTGGCTTTGTCACATGAGTCCTGAATTTTTTTTTTCCATATTTCGGATTTGAAAAGAAGTAGAATATCTTTTCCCTATACCAGACGTTCGCTGATTTAGTACGCTCTTCAGAATTGTAACCTTCCCATGGGCATCTAAGCTACTAATACGTTTTTGTTCCTAAAGCAGTTTCCCCCCCAACTGTAGCCGCACCGTCCGCTAGATTTGTCCCTTTTAATGCATTTACCCCCGCGGACCGGAGGTTTTTGATGCATACAAGTATTTCTGTTGGAACGTTGATGATAACTAATGGAATACTTATACTTATAGTAGTGTCCCCATTACTTGATAAATGATCTTTGTGAGGGTCAGTATAAATGGCTTTCCGCTCGTGTCGGCTATAGCGGAAACCCCCGAATCTAGGCCGTTTGGCGTTCCAGTCGTTCCACAATCACCTCTCGGACTGAAGAAAGCGGAACTGCTTGCGCTTCATATTAGAACTCATAAAGCCCGATTCGCATCATTATTCTCGATTAAAAGGAAGGGGAAGCTCAATGAAAACTATTGGAAGGAAAAATACTTCTACTAAGATGAATCTGTTCCCATGCATCGTCAGGACTCTTGACGTATCGGCCCTGGAACAACCTGTTCTTTTCCTGAATACCCCGATTTACGGCCAAAGAATTTCCTTCTGGCGACCATATAATATTCAGCCTCTTTGGTGATAATAAACTATCTGTGCCTCTTTATCTTTCCGATATTTTTCTAAATGGACTCTCTAAGATCCCCAATGACCAATCCTCACAGGAATGGCTCAGGATCCAATACGTCCAACATTGATTCCTCGACCGTGTCAATTGGACAAATACGTCCCTAGAGTGGCTAGATGAATATCTCGTATCGAAAAACTTAGCGTTCGCCCCGTCAGCCTCAGGACCCAAATAACTCATTTTCGCCCATAAGACGTTTGGTGTCAATGATTTAGTTCGACTCAAAACTGAGATAAAGGATGTAGGCCAAAAACGATTTAAGTGGTTTGTTAATGAAGTTGAAGTACCAAATTTTGATGCGTCGTATCAATAATTTATGCCGAATGCTCCGCATATGTTCCTCGAACCGCATTTTCTAAACTAACAGGCCATTCCGAATTGATCCTTACCAGATCCGCTATAGACGACGCATCCGTTTATTTTTCAAGTGATTCATATCGTCAATGTACCCATTTCCAAATTTAATTTCCGATCAAATTATCCGCAGCAGCCAATACTCTCGTGGTAATAAAAATGTCTTGTTCTGAGGTATACAAGATTCATCTCCGGTTCATTTTCGTCGACCAATCCTCCCTAATTCACATCTTGTGAAAACATTTCTCTTTTGTAATTCTTTACATAAAGACCAGAAAATCCGGATCCCCCGCCTACACCAGCAAATTGTTGATAAAATTCAAAATAGCATTTTTCTTTGACCCATCTTTTTTTTCTCCTATCATTCGGGAACGACAGAACATTTCAGGGTTAACAAACCTTATCTAGATTTTCTCTTAGCATTCAAAACCCATAGCTGATGATAGAATTAATAGATATTTTTTTGTTTCCTACTTACACGGGCCCATATCCTTCTTTTCTATCAATTTCGGATTTCCGATCTTCCTCCCAATCGATATTATTGGGCGGTAAGACAGAAATTCCGGTTCTGGTCCAATTCGGAACGGTAGTAAAAGAACCCGACTTTGCCATATTTGATGATCAATCCCAATTCTGTATATTATTCCATTTACTATAAGGTTCCCAGGGAATGCCTTAGGGGAATGTTTCCAATCAAAGGTTTGTTCTTGCCGTCTCTACCGGTTTTCATAATCCGCGGTACATATAATTCAGAAGAATCTGTGAGTGATTTCATACACACCAGCATCTCTTTCGGGGGGGGGGGTTTATCAGGGTTCTACAATTGATATCTTTCCACAATTAATTTAAATAAATTCACTTTCTTTGATCTGTATCATATCATTTTTTTGAACTTATGAATTCTTCGTCAAGCCCTCATTAATGAACCCAACAAAATCCCTCACATTGGTCTGATAACTCCAGGTATTGTGGACATTCCCATCATTTCCATCATTACGAGCTCTTAATCTAGTTTCCTGTTTATATTGAAATCCCCTTTTAGCTCACTATTTTATCGAACCATCGATCGATCTAGCAATGATGGAATTATATGCGTTTACTTGAAATCACATGAAATTTTAGCCAACTCCCTATATGTCTTTCATACGTGAACGGAATGAGACGATGCCATGCCGAGCAATTTCGCGCACTTCGAATTTGCGACAGGTACAAATGGAATGGATTGATAAAGAGCTTCCCGGAAAAATTCTGTCACTTCACTTATGGATCTATATAGAATAAAAAATTCTTCATTTCTACCTATTATTATGTTCATTTCCTAACCTTTATTATGATATAACGTCACCTATTATTAGATATAACGATCCGAATTGATTGGGTACCAAAAAAATAAATGGCTTCCGTCTGAATTGAATCCCATCCGATAATGAGATAAAGAAAGTAACCCAAGGAACAATAGAGAGTTTCCCCTTTTTTAGCATACTTAATTTTATTGAGTCATTTCATTCAAAATTTCGAATTATTTTTTGCTAGTAGAATATATAAATAGATTGAAATGTGTCGTAATGGCTTATTTTATAAGTGCATTCCAATATAGCTACCTACCTGTCCGCCATTCACACTTATCGTATTTCACTTGTGCCACAGAAGTCAGGTCCGCACTATATCAAATTCCTATTTTTTTCTATTGCATATAGAAATAAAAGAAGCATGACGCATGCTCGATGTATATGGGATATGTCATAGAGCGTATCTGTGTAACAAGTTCTGTTTTGCGGTTTACATATACACATATATATTTGTATAATTTATATGTTATATTGAAATTGAAAAAGATTGATTATTGAAAATAATTGATACTGATTAGTCATAAATCATTTGATTTTGTTCTGCCATTAAGGCAACGCACAATTTGAGATACCAATTGAAGAACCTTTCACTAATTCAAACAACAAACAAATAGTTAATGGTTCCAATTTTTCCGGCTTAATTTTTAAGTCTTGAACCAGAATCTATTTTTATCTTATTTGGATCGAATTGGTTTGGCGACATGGCCCAGTGGTAAGGCGGGGGACTGCAAATCCTTAATCCCCTTCAAATCTGGTGTCGCCTGATCAACAAAAAACGCTTGGGATTTCTTATTCTGCTGATTTTAACGCGACGCTTCTGTTCCCCGGAGAAGAAGGCAAAAGGATACGCCTATCGATACTATTTTTAGAACGGTAGTTCTATAAAGAAAGGTCCCTTTTTTTAAAAGAAAGGTCGATTGTTTTTTTCAAAAATCCGGGCTTTGGGTGTGGCCAAACGTACAAATAGGGATGGTAAGCCTTACTATTAATATGATTATGAATTTGTAATCTGATTATGATTGGTTCGGACATTTATTTTTATCAAGTAGAATAAATAAAAGGTATAATAAATAACGAGTTATAAATAAATAAATAAATTATGAAGTCAATTCTGGGATTCAAACTAACGAAAGTAAGAGGTCGGAAATCCTTGGGGTATCCAAAGGTTCCTAAAGACACGCCATTTTTGCTACAATTGAAGACGAGATTGACAAGACTATCAAGAATTCCTAACTTAATCTTACACTACCACCGTTGTGTCTACTGACTCGTCTGGAATTCGTTGGTAGGCGATGGGAAATCAATTTAGAAGTTGTGGAAGGGACTGGAAAAGAAAAACTTTGTATCAGACCTCACGAGAGTCTCTGAGTACTCAACATTCAATCAGATAGTTGGTCGGCCTTTATTGAGTAAAGTTAAAAGTAAAAGTTGAAGAAACAAAAAAATTTCTTTGCCCGTGTAATAGGGGGATTTACGAAAAAAGAAGAATTTGTAATAACTGGTGATGTTGTCCCCCATTCTTTCACAAAAAAACAGTAAGGCTTAGATCAAATAGGAATAGTATCTGATAGATAGTTATCATCTTGCTGGGGATATTTTGATGTCTTTTGCTTATGAAAAAGGGTAACAAACAATAGGTCTTAGTACTCCTACATGTTCGCATTGGGATAGGATATGCGTTGCATTTCAATTTCGAGAAAGGTGTGTGTATTGTATTTGCTTAAGGCTTCCCGATTCTTACAAAATCTTATAACTTGGTTCGAGTAGATTTCATTGGATTGGTTCACATAGCCTTAATTAGTCAGAATTCCTTTTGACTCTTGCATGATTCCACTATGCTTATTGATCAATAATGGAATATCCTTCATAGAGATAGGATACATCATTTATAATTGATATATTAAGTCTCGCCTTGGCTGCTTTAATGGTAGTCTTACATTTTTCCCTCTCACTCGTGTAGGGGGAAAGGATTGTGACTCTAGGGTACTACTAACGAGAATCGATTGAAGTAATTGACTTCTATCATTGTTTAATTGATCGTTTTGCAAAAGCTTAAAAAAAAATGTCTCGGTTTCAAGAATTATACGAGAATACCGTAATGAATAGAACATACAATAATGAATAATAACCATTTAGTCAAGAAGAATGAGTACTATATTTGTAGTTCGAAACCTACATCTACGCATGAAGGAAATTTTTTCCACACCGAATTCTTTCCTAAATATTCTATTTTGCATAACCAGCTCATTACCAGAAGTATGGATATTACAAAAGCACAACTCTGAAATTGGTTTTTTTTCTTTTTTCTTTTATTTGTTCCTCTCGTTTCTTTTACTTTTACGGTTCTAAGAGAAAGAAAGGCCTTCCGCTATTCTAATTATATATATTACGACAATAACATACTTCTATTGGAATGACTAGTTGTGTCCCACGAGGTTCTACACATAATAAATTAGATCCTTCTTCCGTTGGAGGGATCCACATATCCGCGCATTCACCTTTTTTTTATTAGAACTCCTAGCGATTTTTTTATGCTTTTTTTTTGACTCATCGCATGTCATGTTTAGCATAAAAATTGGGAAGGTCTACTCTATTAATCTACTATCTTTTTCAAATCTGAAGAAGTTATCATGGGAATAGAACTCCGCAGATCTCTGTTAATGGATCAAGCAATGGCCTTCTTGGATGGGAAATCTAAAAAAGACAAAGATTCGTTCTTTGGTTTCGTTTTCTTTTAGCTTTTTTTATTTAAAATTTAATTTATAGTAGAATATGCCCATCTATTTGGTCTTGCTCCATTGATTCCTTTGATAGATCGCTCGGGACCTATACCTATATATATCTATTCTAAGAAAACCAGGAATTAGAAAGTGGCCTTCCATTATTTGATGTGTGAGATGCGAAATCCACCACAAGTAACTGGTAGCCAAAAATCATAGAATTGGACTGTTATTTTGTGTACTATTTATATATCATCTAATCTATGTACCATAACTATTGTATATTGCGCTAGATATAGGCCTTTCTCTATATACAAGCCTATATCTGTTATACATCAACAACTTTCTAATAAAATCATTATAGGATATACCTACTACCCTACTATCTCGGCTCCAGATACTCGATCTCCGATACTTATTACATCTCAGATACTTATGATTCCAGACAATCATTTCATTTAAGATGGGAGTTTTGAATCCGTTGCTTTCATTTATTCAATCATTGATAAGACTAATAAATCAGTTTCAGTCAAAATACTCCTTTTTGACTGACTGTTTTTAACGTAGATGATAAGTAAAAAAGGCAGTAGAACTATGAATGAACATGCAGTAGCAATAAATGCGAATATGTACTTCCATAATCTCATTGTTTTTTTACTTCGGCAATAACTCGGGATCTAATCCCATAGAGGGATGAAAATTGCTTCCTTTAATTCAATGGGATGATTGCATCCGATTATACTGAATCGGATCAATATAGGAAATACATATCGAATCTATCAATCGATTCATCGTCGAGAATTGAATATTAATAACATAGGAAGATCCTTTATCCCATACTAAATCTGAAATGGACTCCTGATCCCACTAAAGAATGCCGCATTGAATTTGCTCCTTTTCCACTTTTTTCTTTTCCTATAAATAACCCTACCGTCTTGCTTATATACCCTCCTTCGTTTATTATACATAGACAATATGTCTACAATTAGAGTATTATATACTGATTCTATGAATCAACACACAGATCCAAAGATAGAAGTGAGATGAAAAAAAGGACGGTTTTACGTATAAAGATCTAATATAATTCCACAAATTTAAATAAAAAGGAACGTTGCTTTTCTTTTCCTTTTATTTGATTAGTATCTCTTTCTCTTTCTTCGATTGGGACTGGAACATACATCAAAAAATTAAGTGTGCAATTTAAATGATGATGAGATAGATTGTTTCCCAATAGTCATTTGAGGATACACAACAAGTCGAAAGCTAAAAAGGTTGTCGTTTAACCTGCAAGTACTCTGTCGAGGTAATTAATGTTAGTTCATTATGTATTGTACAATACACGAATACAATTGGCGTATGTACTCTCTGTAAAAATAGGAGCACTCTATTCTTCTATTTCATTTATACCTCAGAAAATCGAAAAAGAACAGTCAACGAGTAATCTCTTAAAATCTAAATCTAGGAATACCACCGATTGTACGATCTATTATGTTATGTCTCTTCCCTTATCACTCGGCACTAGTGGAATAATGGAAATTCCTGATTGGTCTGATGTAAATGCGAAATGAAAAACAAAAGAAAATAGGCTCTCCACTGGGGATTAGACTTGCTCCCTGTCTCCTTTTTCACGGAAAATAGAGAAATTCATTTCTCCATTCATCGGTCGGATCCTATTCGGGACTGACGGGGCTCGAACCCGCAGCTTTCCCCCTTGACAGGGCGGTGCCTCTGACCAATTGCACTACAATCCCAGCGAGGTGTATGGTATACATATTCTTAATGGTTTCAGAAAACATTTTCTTCGTCGCTTGTAACGAGACACGAATGTATACTACTGATATCATATACACGATATCATATACACATGAACCATAGATTGTACTATAGTGACAGTGACACGGATTCCTAGTAACCTTTGTTATTTTTTTTTTTTTATTGCCAAAAATGGATAATCACCTTTCATTGAGAAAAAACGATTTTTCCTTTCATAATCGTTCTTTGATTACGTATTATAATCTAGATCGTGAAGAAAGATCAGAAGCGAAGAGAAAAACTGGATAGAGACCAAAAGGGGACTCTTTCTCATTTACGGATCAGGTATTTTTGTTTGTGTCTGGGGGACAATTGTTATATCATTGGTTATATCTATTCATGGAGCGGCGAATTTTTTGGCCGAGCTGGATTTGAACCAGCCGTAGACATATCGCCAACGAATTTACAGTCCGTCCCCCATTAAACCGCTTCGGCATCGACCCAGGAAGAATTCCTTCTAGCTTATTGATATCCATGATCACCTTCCTTTCGTAGTCCCACGGGAAGGTGTCGCATCCCCGCTGCCTCCTTGAAAGAGAGATGTCCTGACCCCTAGACGATAGGGGCATATCCGCCAACTGTCATCATACTATATGATAGTATGAGTAGTTTTTTTTGAATGTCAATATAATCTCTATATGACTAATCTGAATTGGTGTGTTTCTTTTTTTCTTATTTGTTTCCCTCTTTCTTTACTTTTACTGTTTAAGAGAAAAAGCCGTTCCGCTATTCAATGATATTAGATACGAACAATACATATTTCTATTGGAAAATTACTAGTTTGTTGTCCAAAGAGGTGCTACACAAATCGATTAGATCTTTCTTCCGTTGAGGCGATCCACATATCGCGCATTTCCCTTTTTTTTAAGACTCCTGAGATTTTTTTTAGGCTTTTTTTGAAACTCATCTCATGTCATGTTTAAGCAGAAAAAAATTGGGAAGGTCTACTCTATAATCTATTCTTTTTTCAAATCTGAAGAAGTTATCATGGAATAGACTCGCAGATCATCTGTTAATGGATCCGCAATGACTTCTTGAGATGGGAAATCTAAAAAGAAAAAGATTCTTTTCTTTGTTTCGTTTTTCTTTATCTTTTTTATTTAATTTAATTTATAGTAGAATATGCCCATACTATTGTTGTCTTGCTCCATTGATTCTTGAGAATCTCGGACCTATACCTATTATATATAAATTCTAGAAAACCAGGAATTAGAAGAGTTGGGCCTTCATAGTGTGAAATTGATCGAATCCACACAAGTAATGTACCAAAAAACTAATAGAATTGACTGTTAGTTTTGATGTACTATTTTAAGATATACATCTATCTAGTACATACAATTGTAATAGTGACCTAGATAGGCTTTCTCTAATAAGCCTATATCTGTATACAGACCACTTTCTATGAAAATCATTACTAGGATAATAAATACTATATCCCCATACTATCTCGGCTCAGATACTACTATCTCAGCCACTTATATCTCAGATACTTATTATTCCAGACAGATCATTTCATTTAAACTTTGAGTTTAATCCGTGTCTTTCATTTATTCAATCATTGAGAAGACTAATTCACGTTTCAGTCATTAAATTTTGCCTGACTTTTTTTTTACATAGATGATAGTAAAAAGGCAGTAGGAACTAGAATGACAGTGCATTAGCAATAAATGCGAGAATATTTACTTCCATAATCTCAGTGTTTTTTTACTTCGCAATAACTCGGGAATCTAATCCGCCTAGAGATGATAAATTTGATTCCTTTAAATTCAATGGGAGAATTGCATCCTGATGATACTGAATCGGATCAATATTATGAATAACAATATCTGATCTATCAAATCGATTCACGCGAGAAAAATTGAATAGTATAACATGAAGATCCTTTATCCCATACTAATCTTAAATGGGAACTCCTGATCCAATAAAGAATCCCATTGAATTTGCATCCTTTTCCACTTTTTCTTTTCTATAAATAACCCTACCGTCCTTCCTTATATACTCCTCCTTCGTTATACTTATACATACAATTATGTACAACAATTATAAGGTATTCTATGACTGGTATTCTATGAATCACACACAGATCCAAAGAGTATACGTGAATGAAAAAAGACGGGTTAAGTATAAAAGATCTAATATAATTCCAACAAATTTAATAAAAAGGACCGTTTGCTTGTCCTTGTTCTTTTATTTGATTAGTATCTCTTTCTTCGATTGGGACTGGAAGGCATACATCAAAAATTAAGTGTCAATTTAAATGAGAATGAGATAGATTGTTTCCAATTAGTCATTGAGGATACACAAAACAAGTCGAAGCTAAAAAGGTTGTCGTTTAACCTGACAAGTACTCGTCGGGTACCATAGTTAAGTCATTATGTATTGTACTAATAACGAATACAATTTGACGTATGTACTTCGGTACAAAATTAGGGCACTCTATTCATTTCAGTTATCAAGAAAATCGAAAAAGAAAGTCAGAGAGTATTCGCGTCAATACAAATAGAGGAATACCACGATTGTAGAATTATCTGAGTATATGTTATGTACTCCCTATCACTCGGCACTAGTGGAATAAATGGAAATTCCTGTATTTGTCTGATGATAAATGCGAAATGAAAAACAACAAGAAAATAAGGATCTCCACTGGGGATTAGATCTTTGCTCCCTGTCTCCTTTTTCACGGAAAATAGAGAAATTCATTTCTCCATTCATCGGTCGGATCCTAGTTCGGGACTGACGGGGCTCGAACCCGCAGCTTCCGCCTTGACAGGGCGGTGCTCTGACCAATTGAACTACAATCCCAGCGAGGTGTATGGTATACATATTCTTAATGGTTTCAGAAAAACATTTCTTGTCGGTGTACAGAGACACGAATTGATATACTAACTGATATAATATACAAAGAGATCATATCAACATAGACACATTGATATGGACTATAGTGAAAGGTGACACGGATTAATAGTAACTGTGTTATTTTTTTTCGTGCCAAAAAGGATAATCAACCTTTCATTGAGAAAAAAAACGATTTTTCCTTTCATAATCTTTGCTTTGATTAAGTATTATGAATCTAGATCGTTAGAAAGAAAAGATCAGAACGAAGGAGAAAAACATGGATAGAGAAAACAAAAAATGGACTCTTTCTCTTTTACGGATCAGGTATTTTTTGTTTGTGTCTGGGGGACAATTGTTATATCATTGGTTATATCTATTCATGGAGCGGCGAATTTTTGGGCCGAGCTGGATTTGAACCAGCGAGACATATCGCCAACGAATTTACAGTCCGTCCCCATTAACCGCTCGGGCATCGACCCAGGAAGAATTCCTTCTAGGCTTATTGATAATCCATGATCAACTTCCTGCGTCTTACCCCCAGGTGAAGTCCGAATCCCCGCTGCCTCCTTGAAAGAGAGATGTCCTGAACCCTAGACGATAGGGGCATATCCGCCAACTGTCATCATACTATATGATAGTATGAGTAGTTTTTTTTGAATGTCAATATAATCTCTATATGACTAATCTGACACTCTTTTTTTTTTTTTCTACTTTTATGTTCTGATCCATAGAATTTGTTTGGATTTGATGTTTCATGATGAACCATCCCATACTATTTTATATAGCGAAAGGAGGTACAGGACTCCGTCAGTTCAGGCAGTGATTGGTCCGACAGAACAGAAAAGGGGGTAGAACCCCACTTAATTTCTTTTCTTCAATTTTAACTCATTAATTTTGAAACTTAACTCATTGCTTCGTTCATTGTTCAGATAAAATATGCCTATCACTATCTCACATTAAGTCAGAAAATTTAAAAACGATAGAAATTTTCCTTTTTTTTTTTTTATTTTTTATACGAATGTTTTCGGTTCATGTACGAATACCCTCATCACATGATTCAAGAAATCTATCGAATCTATGTCGATGTCAGATTGGTACATGTATCAATCATGTGAATCTTGTTTTGATGGTCAGTAAAGTAAACAAGCGGGGTCGGTCTTGAAACAATTCACTGCATTATTTTTATCAAAAAAAAAATAAAAAATTTGCCCCCTTTTTACTTTTGGGGGGTAAATCAATTGATTGCTTCTAAATGAACTATGTTATATTATGTGCTATATAATATAATCATTTACATATATTATGCAGTAGACTCATAATGGAAAAAGGCTATAATTCATGAATCGAAGAAACAAGCCCTTTTAACTCAGTGGTAAGTAACGCATGGTAAGGCGTAAGTCATCGGTTCCGAATCCGATAGGGCTTTTTCCACTAAACTAAAGTTTTAGTCTTTGTTTTTCGGTGGAGAATAGAGATTTCTTTTTATTTTCAAAGAAAATGTAACCACATTATAATGACTTCTGTTATTACGAGTTATAGTTAAAAAGTGAAACATTATTCATTATTATTAGTATAGCATTATTATTAGTATAAATATATTGAATTTGTGATCGCTCGGTGCGCTCTAAACACCGGGGGGGGTTGCTCGTGCTCGATTCACTCACCGACTTAGGGCGCCGCTTCATCCTCATCGATGGCTCTTTATAATGCTGCTGCAACTAAACATTCCCCCAATTCGTCGCCCTTCCCGTTCGGTTTCTCACAAACCTCACCCTTTGTGTGAACCATATGTGATGCTGAGAGAGATCCCAGAAGATGAGAAAGTTCTGGGACGTATTTGGTACGTTTTTTTTTAGGAATAGAGCATTACACATGCGGGATAAATTGTCGGCGAGTTAAGGCTGGGTCGCTTTGGGTGGGATAATTCGAGTGTTGGATCCGATATGTACTCTTCTCCTCCACTCGATAGGTCGCGACTTTTGGCTCCAACACGCTACACGAGGCCGTCTTCCTTCCCGAAGAGCCTTCCGATCACGCCCCTTCGTCGTCGTCCTCCTCCGCCGCCGCCTCCTTCTCCCTCTCCTTTCGCTCTAGGCCGTTCTCCTTCGTTTCCCCTACTCTGCTTCCTATCGTTGGTTGCCTCGCGGCCTCCCTGCGGCCGTTTCGCGCTCCGTCGCCTTCCTCTCTCCAGCCGTCGCATACCCTTCACTCTCTCGCGATAGTAGACGGGCTGCTCCCTTCTTTCTTCCCACCCCCGGAGCTCCTCATAACTTCTGGGCTTGTAACAGAGGGAATCTATTCTTTGATCCGATGGCATCTGGTTAGGTTTTTATAGGTTCCTCAAAGTAGTTCTTTTCCATAAATTAGGGTTTCTCACACTGGCGCTTTTCACATAATAATTCGCATGATAGATCCCATCTAATAATTGGGTTGTATTTGATGTGGGGCTGTGATTGGGGATTATATTGATGTGTACTGACTTCGTGTATCGCAGCACTGGAATACGAGACGGAGCCGAAGGTAGGGCAATCCTCAGGTAACACGCCAGGCTATCGTTTTGTCATACAAG
>PYDT01001316.1:0-15967 GCA_004837865.1 Musa balbisiana
TATAAACCTGACAGTATCGAGAGAACTAAGTCTGGGCAGAGGTATCATCACTAGTACTAGTGGGTACCACGAATGACACAGATCTCGGAGAATGGACCATCCACGGGTTCACTAAATAGGTCACTTTTTGGGCTTTCACTTGGCCCCAACCACATCACAAACTTAGGCCCAATGGGCCCCGTAATTGAAGATGACTAGTCCAATTCCAACCCAATTATTCCTATAAACTACTATCGCAATCTAGACAAATATTATAAAAGGTAAATCAAATATTGTCCAACATAGTCATGGTTATCAGTGACACTGATCGAATCTCGACCAATACATCAACCTTTTGTAAAGCCTATTGTCCACAAATCAGCCCAATTGACCTCCGCAAATTCGAATTTCTTTGGCACAATTTCTGCTCTTCATTGGCAACAACGATAGCCGAACCCATGGCCAGGCACCTGATACCGATACAATCGACAGTCCTTTGCTCAGATGTCCAATCTATCTGAGAGGTTCTCTACCGGAATAAAAGGGGCCCAACATAATTTTTCTGGCTTTAATTATCTTCCTGATCGAAGCTTCCTAGTCACTCATAATCACAGATCAATTCAATAAAAACTATATAATTGGTTTCAATCATCAAAATTGATATTTAACAAAACTTCAAACATCATTATCTCTCAAATTGGTTCAATCTTCTGACATATGAATAAACCATATGAATCCATTTCAAGGCAATATACTAAATCAATGCATTTAGGTATTTGTGAAAAGAAAAAAGTGGTATTTGGACCAACAATTCTTAGAGACTAGATGTTTGAACCTCTTGTGATATATTATAGCTGATTAGCTCCTAGGTATGAGCATCCACCTATTGTATTCCTTGGGTAAGGATGTGTTGAAGAAGAGTATCCAATTGTTAGTTGGGGAGGAAGGGTTCATTATAAATTCAAAGTAATCAAATTAAGAAATCTCAAACTCATTTTTACTTGAAGTTCGAAAAAGTTTATTAAACAAGGACAACATGAAAAAGATTCTTCTATAACAAGTTACTTTGTATAAAGACTACGAAAAGCAGTTAGAAATAGAAGAAAAAAGACTAGTCAATAAAAAATTACACCTTCATCAATTTTTTTGGCCATTAAAAAACTTTTTTTCCCTAAGACCATCTTTTTTTGTCATTTCAAGATAAAAAAAACTGTTTTTTACAACCCGAAAAAACTTTTAAAAATTATAAAAAAAAATTATTAATTTTTTTTTTTTTTTATTGTTCACAATAAAAAAAAATTTCAATAAAGAGTTTTTTTTTTTGGAAGTAATAGTCCCTTACTAAAACCCTATTTCAATGGAAACATAGCAAAATGCTTGTATTTTAAAAGCTTTTTCGGCCCCCAAAAATATTTGGGTAGGCCCCTTATGTTCAATTAAATATGATTTTCTTTACCAATTTTTTTCTGTGGTAGTGTTTTTTTTTTTTTTTCTAATTTTTTTTTCTTTCTATTACCTCCCCCATTTTTGTTTAAGGATTTCCCCAGAATTAGAGAAAATTTAATAATTAATATCCCATTAGTTTTTTCCCAGAAAAAAAAAATTGAAAAAAAATCACAGTTTTTTTTTGAAATTTTTGGGCCACATGAATCACTCCCCAATTTGAAAATGAAATCCATAGACCTTTTTTTTCATTTTTGACCAAGTTTAAATCAAAACGTTTTGAAATATCTAAAGCAATCATGTTTTTAAAAATGCCAAGAAAGTATGTCCCCAATGTGTTAAATCTTATAATTAAATTCGGCCCCATAATTTTGTTTACAAAAGTTGTTTTTTGCTACTTCCTCCCCCTAGGCCTTACTTTGTATCAATTTTAGTCTAAACAAAATCTATATGGAATTCAATGCAATGGTCCTAAAGAGGTGCTTTTAATTTTTTTTTGCAATCTTTTGGGTTTTTTTTTGAAACTACCCTTTTTTTTTTTTTTATTTTGTTGTTTCCTAGTTTGGACATGCCCATTACAACCCTTTGTCCTTAACGCAACTTATTAATGAGGGCATACCCCTAAACAAGTTTTTCCTTTTAAGATAAGATTTTTTTAAAGAGATTTCAGTTTTTTCATGCTAGCAATGAACCCTAATCCGCCCTATTATCAAAAAACTAAGTATTGGTCCAGTCAAAATTGAAAAAATAAATTTTATTAATACAAGATTTCATCAATTTGAATAGTGGGTTAAATATACTTAATTTTTATTTGTAAGGGGGGCACAATCAATAAATGTGGTTTTTTTTTTGGTTGTGATTTTTTTTCCAATAATGCAAGTAAAAATTGGCTTCCCAAATCCTAATAAATGTTATTTCCTTTTAGCACACAATTGACTTTATTACTCAAAAAAATTATCTTTTTTTAAAGCCATCAACTAATAAAACACCATCTTTTCAAATCGAAAAGTTTTTTGATTTTGCTTACGTATGGTTCCCTTTGCCCAGTGAAATTTTTTTTTACCCTTTGTTGTTTAATCTCCGAAAAGGTTAAAAAAAAAAAAAAAACATACCCTTCGGTCTAGCTGGTGGAGCTTTAGAGAATTGAATTAGAATGTTCCCCTTCTTTGGTTCATGTGCCCTTTTTTTAAGCCATCCCCACTATCCCCCAAAAAGTACCATTTTTTTTCTTTTTGGCTCCTAGCCTTATTGATGGTAAACCATTTTTCTGCCCCATCTTTGGATTAGCCTTAGTGGCATAAGTGAAAACAAACTGCCTCCTGTGGTGTTGGGTTTTTTGGCTTCCTCCCTTCTTCGATGCACCCTTGGAGGTCATCCTAAATTTGTTTTGCTTTTAAAGAGCCCCTTCTTTCTTCCCCCTTTGGTTTTTATTTTTGGCTTCTTCTTTTTTTGCTTATGGGGACCATTTTTACCTTTTTTTTGGAAATATCTTAAGGGCTTTCGTGCACATTTCCCTAAGCATTATAACCTTTTGTTTTTTCCTTTTTTTGTTTCCTTGGGTTTCAATTTGATTTTTTTTTAGTAATCATTTTTTTAAAATTTTTTTTATTCCAATGTTTTTTATGAAATTTTTTTTTTTGAACTTTTTTTCTTGTCAAAGAGTGCCAAGTCATCAAATTTATAGTCCCTCATCAACCCTTGAATTTTTTTTTTCTTTGTTCAAAGTGATCTTTCAATAAAGGTTTTTTTTTCCTTATGTCATATTCTTTTTTTTTTCCCCTGTTTTCTTTTTTTTTTGGTTAAAAGGGTTTTTTGTTTTCTCAAGCTCCTTTCCAAATGAGCCAAATTTGCAAGGTCCCATCTCATAGGTCCCAATTAAGTTGGACTCGAAAAAAAAATAAGTTTTTTTTTTTCCTTTCGAGAGGAAAAGTTTGTTAAATTTTAAAATCCCTTTGGCCTCTTTGAAATGGCCCCCGTTTTTTTACTTTAGGGGCCCAACCTCTTTTAAAAAAGAATGCCTTTCAAGATTTTTTTAATTTTAGAAGTTTTTTTTTTCAAAAGTTCAAAAAATTATTTTTTGCCAAGAGCTTTTTTTTTATTAAACTATTTTGACGATTACTCTGTAAAACGGTTAATACATGTGTGACAATAAGTTTTTTTTTCGCCTTGTTTTTTTTCATCCAAAAACCATTCCATAAGTTTTATGAACTTAACCATATTTTTATCTTTTCGACTTCCCCTTTATTCTAACTTAGTGCCCTTCAATGAGTGATTTTTCCCGAGTTGTTGTGCCCAAATTCAAAAGTGGTTTCACAAAATTAAGAATTTACTCGATTGAACCTCCGTTTTTTTTTTATCTAAAGCACAAAAAAGAACCATTCCCCCATAGCCTCGGCGTTTTTTTTAAAAGCCCGAAGTTTTCCACTTTCGTTCCCTTCCCCAACCCCCCTTTAATTCTAATCCGTTCATTGAAGAGAAGAACTTTTTTGAAAGTCACTTTTTTCCCCCCCACCAAGGTTTTCAATAAACTCCCAAAAAATCCATTTTGAATGGAAAGATTTTCTCCCATTCTAATCTTTCCCCACCAATATGTTATAAAATCCTGTCCCCCCCCATTTAACATGGGAGGCGGTGGTAAAATTGGAATGATCCTCCTTGATTACCCAAAGCAAAAGTCCAAATCTTTCCCTCTTAGATTTTAAACCCAATCCGAAGGGAGTAACCCCGATCTCTAATACAAATTGGGGGGTTTAGAATCAAGAGCGACACCTAAAGATGGGGGTGGAACTTAGTGGCAGGTGTAAAAATTGCTAGTCCCCCCCCCCATAGGTGCCCCAACAAGCCCCAATCCACATTGAGTTGGGGAATTGGCAAATTATGTTGACCTTGACACCCGAATCTTTTTACTGTTTTAAATAAATTTTTTTTTTGTTAGCATTTTTATTACTTTTTATAATTTTGACCCTAATTGGCACATATATCTATATATATATATATATTATATATAATTTATAATATATATAATTATATCATATATATGAGATAATATATAAACATTCGTGAATGTAAATTTTGGAATTCTGTGCAAGGGAAAATCGGATTTTCATGATGAGATTCACGATAATGGAGAACCGATTTCAACCTTTAAACACAGATCCTAAATTAATCCCCGATCATATGTTTTAAACTTTGAGAGGGACATCCGAGAATAAAACCTGGAAACAGATTTTGGTGTGGCTATATACCCCACTCCATATGATGGATGCCCACTTGGTTCCTCATAGCTGCCCTTTATAATGGGGGGGACACTAGGGAATTTACAAATTACAAAGGTGCCTCAATGGAGGAATGAGTTTTCAACTAATTTGGATCCACTTTAACGGAAATGTTTTTTTTTTGGATTTGGTTTTTGATTTTGCTGACCTTTAATTGTCAAACAGTGGATTTCTGGTAGTTGTCCCAATTTGGTGTATTTGGGTCCTTAGACTTTGAGACAACCAAGGATGTTCCCCCCCCTGTATGAAGTGGCTTCCATTCTTTGGATTACCCGAAACTTGATAGGGTGTTTGGGAGGCCCAAATAATAGTACAACCGATTCCATTGGGTTGGGGGTAGGGCCCCCACCTTACGAGGGCCTTTATTGAAGTGGGGTCGATAATAGGGAATCATCCAACTCTCGCCGTCATGAGAGGGAAATTTTTTCCCAAATGTGGTGCCTTACTCCAAAACAAAATCCCCTTAAAGCCCCCGGGGTCCAATTTCGGAATTTTTGAAAAGAGAAAAGGACGTTTTTCCTCCGGAAATTCCGAATTTAAAGCGAGAACTCCGAGTATAAACCCCGTAAATGAAAGTTCCCCCCCCCCCCTTGAATAGTACTATGCCCTGATAAATTATGGTCCCCTTTTTTGGATAATTAAAGATGGATTGATTGGGGACTATGGTACAATGGTAACTGAGGGCCAGACCAGGTCCAATAGATTGGATTTCCACCTTGTATCGTTTTTTTTGGGGACTACGGCCTGGTAAGTGGGCCTAAGTAACGCGTCCCGTAGTTCCCCTCATGAGTCCGAGTTGGAATTCATTTTGGAAAGAAAAAATAATTAATTTTCACTTGAGCTAGAAGGAGTTTTTTTTTCCCTAATAGGTTTATGAAGTCCATGGCCAAATTTCCGATATTGGGCCCCCCCAGAGGGGTTCACACCACATATGGTAAGGCCCATTTTTGCCGAGGAAGTTAGATGTTTGCCCGAAAAAATTGAGATATCCGTCCCCCCCGGAGGCCCCTAATCCTTTTTATTTTGATTATCCCCATAAGGCCCCTGAAATTATTGGATCCCCATTGGGGACCAAGATCCATAAGAGGCCCCCCATGAAGGAAAGGTTTTATTAGGATAAAAAGGATCCCACTTAATCCTAAAAGCCTTGGGGTAATTTGAATTGTAAAGATCCAATTTACCCCAATAGGGGAAGGATCCATTAAGGGGGTTTGCAAATAGCGGGAAAACTTCTAATAAAAATAGAGGATTCCAAGTAGTTTTTCCATAGGCTTTAAGGCCCCTTTTTTTTGCTTGCCCCTCTCATAAATTTCTTCCCTCCCCCCACTCCCCACCTCAAGGCAAGGCCTGAGTTTTTTTTTGGGGGGGGGGGAGGAGTGTTCCGTTCATAGTTCCCCCTACTGGTTGTAAAAATCAATCGCTTAGAGAGGAAGGAACCACTTTGTACCCTCCCTTTCATTTATCATCCAATAGGGAAAAATTTTGTAAAAGGAAAATAGAGATTTAATCCGATCTTCCTCTAAGTATATATTTTTTATCCTTATACGCAAGTTTTTTTTTAAGTTTTTTCATGATTTTTTTTTTTTTTTTTTGCGCACCCATCCTTTCCAACAAACGATAAACGAACATCTCCTTTGAAGAATAGGGAAATTTTTTTTTTTGGGTTTTTTCCTTGTTTTCTTCCCGCCTTGCGCCCATGTGGATGTCCCCGGCCCCAATTTTTTTCCAAACAAAAAAATTAACGTCGTTTTACCCCAAAATTCCCCCTTTTTGTTACGATAAAAAAAATTAGTTTTTGAACTCAAATCATTTTTGTTTTTTTCACTTTTAAATAAGTTTAAGAGCAAGAAAAGATTGGGCCAGTTTTTGCAATGTCGGTAAAGTTGGAATTCAGTAAAAAGAGAAAACATTTTTACAAGAAGGAAAGAACAGTCAACCAGAATTTTTATAGGGGTTTGTCCCCCGTGTAGAAATCCTTTACTCCCTTTTTTTGATCCCCTCCTCCATCCGAGGTCCCCTAGGTGTCCCCCAACTAATGGTTCCCCTGCCTTCAATAGGCGAAAGAAACAAGCAAACCCTCCTTTTAACAGCGATTTTTCTCCCTTTTTTCATGGGTTTTTTTTTTTTAGGAGATAAAACCCCTTTTATAATCTTCAACTCCCATCCCTTTTCCCCCTTGATAAATTTACAAAGCTTAAGAGAAGGGAAGGAGGAGGAATTCCCCCCTTAAAATCACTTTTTACAAATACTTTGACACACCCCAAACACTAAGAAATTTTTTTTTTTCCATACTTTTTTTGATTGCAACTTTGTTACCCTTTCCATCAGAAAAGGGTAGGGGTCATTTTTTATAGGTCCCAAATGGACCCTTTTAGAATTTGGAGCCTAAAAAAGTACATCAACAATCCCCTGAAATTTTTTTTCGGGATACCAGTTGGGTAACCACCCCACCCATTTTAATTGGTTTGATAACCACCAGCTTTTTTTGCCAAAACTCAAACACTAGGCAAGTACACCACCCAAATTCACTTGGGAGCCGGCTCCCAGGTGGGTGCCCACCGTCCGGCCCCGTTGATTTTTTTTTAGGTGCTGAAAATTAGGCTTGGTTCAACCCAGCCCAATTCTGCCCTTTGTTAAGGGCCTAGTTTATTTTGGCCCCCTAAACTGCGTTTTTAGTGGATAACCCCCTTTCCCGATTTCCTAACCTCAATTAATATGCTAAAACTATGATAAAGCAATCCCAATTTTCGTTCAGTTCCCCCCCGATATTTTGTTGATTTTTTTCTCTGCGCGAAACCTCCCCCTAGCCAAACTTTCCTTGGTGGGATTCGTTTCCCGACGAGCTTCCCAGCGAACCCTCCCCCAACAAACCCTTCCCCCTCAGCGAACTGTTCCCTGATGAAACTCCTCGGTGATTCTTCCGAGAACTCTCGGTGGAGCTCCCCCACACACTTTTTTTTTTTGGTACAATTGTCCGAATCTTCGACTCCCCCGGCTTCAAAAAATCATTTTTTTTTTGCTTTTTTTAATGCCTTTTTATCGCTATTAAATAATTAATTCCTGCACAATTTAGTTTTTTTCCCCAACATAATAATTTAGGGTTAAATTAAATTTTTACCATTTTTGTGATTTTTAAATCTTTCACAATATGAGATTTCAATAAAGAACGCGTTTTGTGAGGATGTGAACCCCCGAGCTAAGGTCGAATTACATTGACAATAACCATGAGCGATTATTGCAGTGTAAAAATAGCAAAGGAATTTTTAGTGAGTTGGCCCATGCGAGGTTCATTATTTCCCCCCATGTTGTTTACCAAACCTCAATATCAAGGGAGAGGGTTTGGTCCCCAAGGAAAGCAAATTTAAATTCAATAATAATGGATTTACGAAAGATGGCCGTTTGGCAAGGACCAACATTGATAGGAAGTGAAACCAAGGATAATTGAAAAAAAAAAATAAAAATAATATTAATAATCATTAAGATTATTAAAAAAGTTCAAATTTTAACTTATTTTTATTATTATTTTTTTAAAGAAAAGTTCCGTCAATAAGCAAGCGCAAGTTGTCCAAATGGATAAAAAAGGGCCCTGTTGAAATATTACAAAACTTCTTTTTGTAAAAATGAGTTTTTGTAAATAAGCAAAGAACGGAATTTTTTAACAAACAAGAAAAATTTCTTTCTTTCAAAAAAAAAAAACAAAACCTAGCCGTTCCAACTAAAAAATTTACGGTTTGGAAACAAAAAACCGTTTTTTTCAAACCCCATATTTAATAAACTTTTTTTCCTTGTGATTCCATATATTTGTTTGTTTTTTTTTCAAAAGAGTAATCAAAGTTTTTAGTTTTTGTTTAGTAAAAATCCCATCCCCTTTTTTACAAACAATGGTCCCTGTTGATCTACTCACCCTTTTCCTGAATCGTAAAAATTTCAGTTTTTTTTCTTACCTTTGTTTATGGTTTTTTTTCCTGCCCTTAAGTGGAAAGGGGGAAAAGGTTTTACTTTGGCACAAACACAGCCTTGTTAACAACGCAGCTTTAAGCCAAAGCTTTGTTATTCCGAATCATAGATGGGACAGTCCCCTTAATACAAACTTAAACGATTTTTCCAACATGGTTTTTTTTTGAAGTAATTCAGCTATAATCGGTTTCATCGGCCTACATCAAAAACATTAGGCAGTAAGTTACCCTTCCAAAACCCAAACAAAGGACCATTGAAAAACCGCCCATGCTTTCGATTTGGGGCCCTTCAGTATGTGGGTAAGCAGAGGCCTTGACAACATCCCCCTTTTGTTAGCCTCTTGCAGACTCACCCTCGCCCTGTAAAATACTTTTCCCGAGCTGGCGCGAAAGCGAAGGTTTTTTTTGGGAACTTTGGCCCCCGGAAGAGCCCAAAGAGCATCTTTTTGCCGCGGGGCCCCCCTTTTACGTTTTCTCCGCCCCCCTCCCCTCCCCAAAATGGTCCTGTTTGAGGCCAGTTGTTTTTTTTTTCCCTGTTTAAAGCGCCTCCCTGGCGGTAAAGGAGAAAAGGAAGACCGTTTGCCATGGGTTGGGGGCCTTTGGGTTTCAAGGGCGTTTTCAGGGTTTTTTGAAGGTTGCCCCCCTCAAAATAAAAGACCACCTTCCACCTGGCCCTCCGGAAAGAAAACTGTTTTTTTATCACAGCCAATCAATCAGAAGCACCAAAATTGAGTTATTTTTTTTTATTAAAAATCAATAATTAACTTTTTTTTTTTTAGTCATTCTTTAATCCCGAAAAAAAAATTTAATATTTATTTTTATGGAGAGTCATTTTTTTTTTTATTTTTGAAGGATAATGGAAAATTTCAAAAATACAAGAGGGAAATTGGAGGTGAACAATTAAAAGACCAAAATTTATTATTGTGAAGGTTGGGGGGGTTTTTTTTTTTTGGAAAACATTTTTTTTTCCCTTTATCTCTATCAACCGAAAAACCTTTTTTTTGAGGTTTTGATTTGGAAATTTGGGGGGTTTTTTTTTTTTTTTTTTTTTTTTTTTTTTTTTTTTTTTTTTTTTTTTTTTTTTTTTTTTTTTTTTTTTTTTTTTTTTTTTTTTTTTTTTTTTTTTTTTTTTTTTTTTTTTGGGTTTTTTTTTTTGCCGAAAGAAGGAGGAAGAAGAGGGGAAGGGAGAGAAACTTGCCTGGTCACTTCCAACAAGAGGAAGCAAATGTTTTTTAAAATTAAATAACCATGGATGCCAGGAACAGCAGGTTTTGGGGAAAATTTCCTTCCCTTGGTGCAAGAAAAGCTTCAAGGTTTGGGTAAAAAGCCTCGCAAAACTTGCTTTTTGGTGTGGGGCCTTTTTTCTCTGGGCACTCAGGCCGCCCGGGGGTCACCATGCCTCGCCCCCCTTCAGGAGGAATTTCCTTTCGAAACCATGACCCAATTTGGTTTTCCAAAAAAATGCTCGTCCCCCCAGGGTAGAAAAAGAAGAACCTCGCCCCCTACCCTTTCCCTGTGCAACCCGTCCCCCCCCGGGTCCTCCTCGATTCGTGTCCCCCCCTCCCGTCCAAGGCAAGGATTTTTTCTGGCTTTTTCCACAATCGGCAAAAACCCAAAACCCATTTGTCCCCCCTGCCAAACCCATTTAGTAGAGAACTTGAGGTCAGCTTTTTAGTTTTTTTTCTTTTTTAAGGCCCCCCATGTCCCCCCCATAGCTTTTTTCCCCCCTCAATACATAAATTCCAATGATTTAGTTAAGTAATAGATGAAGAAACAACACAAGGAAACCAAAGTTGGTGTGTACTTTGTTGCGAATTGGCAGCGTAAACCGAAAAGCGAGCAAGCCCCAGGCAAGCTTGTCCCCTTTTGGACTGCAAGGCCCGAATGGCCCATTTGGAATACTGACCCACTTGTTACGCCCTGGCCCAATATGTTTGGATGTTAAGTCCTCTGAAAAAACATGCACGAGGAAGGTTCCTTGCAACTTATGAAGTGAAATTCCCCCTTACCCTTTAAGCAAAGCCGGGGCACCCCTGGGTTTTTTTTTTTGAATAGTATGCCTTGCGCATCGCCGATTGCCCCAGGCCCGTCCAGTCCCTTTGGCACCGATGATGCGTCATTTGAAGCCCAGTGAAGTGGCACTAAAAACCCTGAAGACACGAAACAACATGGCCCGTCCCCCCCCCCAAACACAGCCCCCTCCATCTCCCTTAAGCAGAACAAAAATGTTTCCCCCCCACAGGACATTTGGCCCAAATTAAATTTTTTTAAAAGGCGTTTTACCTTGTCCGACCTTGGATCCCCTGGCCTTTTAATGTTTCTGTTTTTTTGTTATTAAGAACAATCAAAACCATCCTTTCCTTTTACCATCTGTTGGGTCCGACTGGGTAAAAAGAAAGTTTTTTTCCGTCGAACAGGAGTGCTCCCGGAAATTGTTAACCTGACCCAGACCCAAGGTGCTGAGACCAGGGGAGTCCCTGTTTTTTTTTTTTAAAAGCTTGTTCGGTTTTTTTGCCCTCGGTGTGTTTTTTTTTTTCTCCAGCCCGATCGATGCCGAGTCCTTTTTTCCCCGCAGTGGCATTGGATTTCACTCCCCCATGGGCCCCAGTAATTCCCCCCTCTTACCCTGGTGATTTGCAAATTACTTTTTTTTCTGCACGCAGCAAATTTTAAATAACTGTTAGAACTGTTTTTTTTTTTTTTTTAATCTTGCCTTTCCTTTCCCAATTGTTTTGTTGCAAGGGTTGCTTGAATCTTGAAATCCTTCATGTTTGCTTACAACCAGACCCTTTTGTTATATGGAATGTTTTTTTCCCATCAGCATATCAAAAATATAAGGAAAAAACCAATTGATTTTTGATTTTGGGTTGGGGTGGATTGGAAATACCTGAAAACCAAAAACAAAGATCTTCCCTCGATTCACTAAAAAAAAAGCTTTCTCGTTTTTTTTAGTACGTCCTTGCGACGTTTTAGAAAAAGGATTTGGGTTTAATTAGAAATCATCTATTTGCTGGTCCCTTGGCCTTTTGTTTAGTGTCCCCCCCCCATCAAAGCCAGCTGATATGACTTGAAACCCTCCATATGTTTGAATATTTTTTTTTCCAATGTTTTTTTTTTTTCTGATGGCTAAATTTTTTTTTTTTTTTTGGTGAAAATATAATTTCTTGATTTTTGTCATTTCACAAAATTATCCAGATTGAAAGCACTTAGTTTTTTTTTAGAATCCATAATGGAAAGAACAACCTAAAAATATAGCCGCAAAGTTGCATTTTGAAATATGTGGGATTAGTTTTTTTAGGTCCTAACATTACAGATACCTCCCTAAAACTTTGGGTGCATGAAGGAAAAAAAAACTTTTAATAATAATAACGGTAGGTGCAATAACTGCTTGGGTCCCCCCCCCCCCCCCCTTGGAACAAAGCTCGTCGGAAAAGTAGGCCACCAGCCACGAACGCTGAAGCCAATTGAAACCCGTTCGGGCTTGAGGGGTTTTTTTTTTTGATGAAATTTTTTTCCGTTATAAGTGGGTTGGGCCATTCAGATCTCTTGGGAAGGAAGAAAGAACTTTCAGGAAGGCCAAGCTGAGCCATCCCTGCACAGAGGAAACAAGGTAAATTGGCCCTTTAAGCCCTTTTTTGGGGGGTCTTCCCTTGAACACTTGAAAGTTTTTTTTCTTGCCTTGGAGCGTGAGGGGAAATGCCGCTGTGTATCTTTTAAATTACGTAGGAGCAAATGACATCAAGGACAGGATAGGAGATGTGAGCGTGGAGACGTTGGCTTAGATTGATATGGTCAGATTTAGGTATTAGAGGGTGGTAGATGCCTCAGATGGCTGCAGCAGTTCTTTATTGTTCCAATCACGGTGCCTGTTTTCCTTGGAAGGATTTGCACTTTGTCTCGAACGCTCGATTTTTGAAGACCTTATAATTCTTGCTACTGTTCATACTATTTCAACGTCCATTCGTACTACAACAAAATAACTAAAAACACATGTTGAAAGTAGTGCAATGAATGCATGCAAGTTTGTGTGTGCTGATGCACCTTGCATTCTAGCCGCCGTAACACCACCAAATTTATATGGTTAGCGATCTTCCAATCTCAGAAAATTAGATGCGTTGAGGCGATGGATCATCTGAGATCTGTGCAGGACAGAAGATTGCTGGCCTGATCCAAGTTCCCTGCTCCTTTGCGGCAAGAGAGAGTGTGAATGAGACTACAGCTATCAGAATTGTCGGCATAAGATGACACTGTTTCGGAGCATGACTGATACAGTTGGGTTTCTAAACGCGCGACAAAAACGTGTTGTATACTCATATCTAACTTAAACACAAATTTGAAAGGTCAAATTTTTTTGAGCCTTCATTAGGTATGTGTGGGCATCACAGGACTGTACCTTCATAACCGAAAGTAAGGTTTTCCTGCATAAGCAAGCCTACACTTTTCTACACATACAGCTGCCGACCTGTAGCCAGACTGAATCCTTGCTACTGATGATGCAAAAAATTTCAAGCCAAACAAGTTGCTACCTTAATTAATGAGAAACAACCTATATCATCTACAGACCCTGTTTCTCTGCTCAGCAACATTTGGATAGTTTTTTCAACTGAGAGAATCTCAAACCCACCACTATATCACCGCTTGTACAATAAACAACTCTTACAGGTAAGACTCAACGCAAGTTTGTCTAGAAAATCAAACAAAATAGATATTAGAGTGGATCAAGGAACCTGTTATGCCCTAAGATTCCAATGGATCAACAAATGCCTAACACAGTCTACACAACCCAGGTACTGGTTAGAAAGAACAACTTTTAAGACCGCACTCCATGATAATTAGCAAATGTGTTACTGGCCCTATATCTACTCAGTGACGTCAACATAGACATGTCAACCTATTTCCACCGTATGGCAAAGAGCCGTAAATGTAGCCACTTCAATGAGCTTTTACCAAAAGAAGTGGCCTTTAGATAAGAACAGTCACACACACACACACAACACACGACCTGCAGACACAAAGATAATATGCCATATCGTTGGGAAAGTGACTCACAACACCATTTGATGCTATTTGCAGAAAGAAAGAGGACAGCGCTTGTCCGCTAACCACTCTGGAATCTGATTACAATTAACATCGGTACTAAGATAAGATATCATATTTTCAAGGCAGACCATAACAATGATAATTCATGCAATGAATCAGTTAGTTATCATAATGATGGCAGTATTAAAATTTATAAAGGATAAAAAAACATGTTATAAATACAACTTAAAAAGACAAATATTTGTCACCATTTCACATTAATAAAATTTTAATATAAATAATAATAATGTTAAGCTTATAATTTCGAACATATCGGTAATATGCATGCTCTATATACCAACGGCATGCTACAATCGAAAAGCGATTTGGTATGAGTACAAATAAAAAATTGGAAATCTCATACTGACGTCGGAACCGATTGGGAAGTGATGTCTGAGTGTAGCGGAAACATACTTTAAGATGAATCATTATAAGATTTGTTACTTTTATTTAAAAATCATATACAAAAAATATATTATGAAAAAGAAAAAAGAAAAAAGAGTCATAAGCTATGGAACTATTTTACCGTAGGAGGCTACTAACAAAGTGGTGCTACCCAGCTAATCAACAGATTGTGGTAGATCCCCTCGAGCCATATTCACATCCACCTCAACACCTGTCTGCAAGAAGAAACTAGAAGGAAAATAAAGGAGCAGGCAACAATTAGGCATGTTGAAATTTCCATAATCAAAACAGCTTTTTCTAAGTTCCTCATTATATAACCCATCTACTTCAAATTGCCCCTTGATACGTAACAAGTAAAAGAAACAACAGAGGGCTTTAGAAGGATTGGTAACGTGTAGCATCCAACCTTTAGACTTTAGATACATCACAGAAAATGGCTCGAGTTGAGGAAGCAGAAGAGCCCCAGGGGGCGTATATAAAAATTAGCTGTGGACAGTTTCGAATCTTTTGTAGAACTATTACTGTTGATCCATTGTATTCCTGAAAAAATAGATTTGCATGATGCTGGAGATTGCATGTACTAATGGAGGCTACATTGTCCGAGATATGTTATCTGCTTATAATACATTATCTTACATGACTAATATTTTTCAATAATTTGATCAGATTTTTATCGATAAACTACAGTTTATATATCTATAGAGATAATTTTGACTAGGTGATACTAAAAGCTATTGCACTAATTCAGCGTTTAAGAATATGTTGACTGATAATCAATATTTTCGCTATAAAAGCCATTCAGCGAAAGAAACGAATATCTTAGCGAAGATTAATCTATAAATATAAATAAAAAATTCTTGATACTTATAACTAAAGTATAACTAGAAGCGTCACCAAAGTAATAAAATTAAAAATATGTCAAAGAAACTAATAGACACTAGGGGCCACAGGATATATTGGGGAGACACTAAGGTGCTGCTCAACAGATTAGTGTATAATTGCTTTCTTTCGCATCTCTTCCTATTCGTTTACTATCGAATCTCCTCAGATGTTGGACAATAGACTATGAACTTTGCCTTAACTTATTATAAGTAACTGGATGCTAGGTGGAACTTAATGCAAAGCCTAGAGGTGTTGAAAAACCTGCAAGAAAGAAGGCTCATAGTTAGGAAGACTAGCTGTACATAATAGGAATTCCTTCCGTTTCTCTATTCCTCTCTCTTTTTTCTCTGTTGAGGCTGTTAGAAAGTAGCTAAGGCTACACTAGACATTGGTTGAGAACTTCTTGACTTGCCTTTAGATGGGGATGCACTTCTCATTTTATAGACTGAGTACCTTTTAAGTCCTTAGGATTAAGCGACTCTTCATTGTAGGGTACACAGATTAGCTACGTCCTTATAGGCGTATAACAATAATTAGTACTTTTCTTGTAGGATTAACCCCACCCTTGATGGAATGCCCTATTTGAGTGAGGGACTAATCCTAACTCAGGCTATATTAAGATTTGGATTGAAGCATAATAGGGTTGTCGAGACATAGCGACTTGTTTAGCAAACAAAATTTTTAAATCTTGAAGGGGCTCTTGGATAGAGATTAGTCAAAATGGTTAAATGATACATTAAGTATTATCGGTGATCATGGCTCACGCATTTAGCCTAATATTTTTTTGATTTTGACTAATATTTTTTTGATTTTGATTTTGACTAATTTTTTTTGATTGTTGACTAATTTTTTTTTTGATTTTGATTTTTGACTAATATTGTTTTGATTTTGATTTGCCTAGTTTTTTTGATTTTGATTGTGACTAATATTTTTTTCATTTTGATTTTT